>ML241572.1:16281-35882 GCA_005239495.1 Nicotiana undulata | reverse complement strand
GGGGGGGGGGGGGGGGGTAAGAAAGCCTCTAGGCTGAGAGTTGGGTCTTGGAACATTGGGACGTCGACGGGGAAGTCTATAGAGTTAGGTAAGATTCTTCAGAAGATGAAGATCAAAATAGCGTGTGTTCAAGAGACTAGATGGAAGGGTACTAGGGCATCGGATGTAGATGGGTTTAAACGATGGTACACAGGAAGAGCGGGGGTAAGAATGGGGTAGGTATTTTAGTTGACATGGCCGTTTTTATTTGCCTTGGCGATGAATGTTCTGTCCCGACACATCCAAGGTGAGGTGCCTTGGTGCATGCTATTTGTCGGCGATATAGTGTTGATTGACGAAACACGAAGTAAGTTAACGCGAGGTTGGAGGTTTGGAGACAAACCTTGGAATCTAAAGGTTTCAAATTGAGTAGAACCAAAACAGAATACTTGGAGTGCAAATTCACTTACGGACCCATGAAGCAGACATAGAGGTAAAGCTTGATGCTCAAGTTATCCCCAAGAGAGCGAGTTTTAAGTATCTCGGGTTTATTATCCAAAGTAACAGGGAGATTGACGAAGATGTCGCACATCGCATCGCAGCGGGATGGATGAAATGGAGGCTCGCTTCTGGTGTTTTATGAGATAAGAATGTGCCGTCAAGACTTAAGGGTAAGTTTTATAGAGTGGTGGTTGGACAGACTATGTTGTTTGGGGCTGAGTGTTGGACAGTCAAGAACTCCCACGTGCAGAAGATGAAAGTAGCAGAGATGAGGATATTGAGGTGGATGTGTGGGTGTACCAGGAGATTAAGAATGAAGTTATCCGGGACAGAGTGGGAGTAGCCTCCGTGGAGGACAATATGCAGAAGTCGAGGTTGACATGGTTCGGACATGTTAAGAGAAGAAGCATTAAAGGTTTTTGCACGAACTTCTTAGAATCCAGGCCTTTCAATATCAGAGGTGCTCCTGGATCTGGTCTACCCTAGAATTATAGGTTTCTATTTTTTTGTCATTAGCTTCTATTTTATTTTCCTCCGGCTCCACTTGTTTTATCAGTTCCTCGAGCATTTTATAATCTCGGGGTTAGTCCCCGATTCGTTCTCGTTAGATCTTTCTGGAACCGGTTCGTCCCTCTAGGTAACTTGTTGGGGCGGATCAGGCTCGGCTCTGCTCGATGCGCGGCCTTGGTTTTGTGACTAGGATATTGCCATTTGTTGAGCTTATAACATTTTGAATATCACCCTTAAACTAATCCCGTCTCCACCAATATTTTGCGTATTTTGAGCCGCTGATAGGGCTCCACCACGAACGCTATTTTCGGTATCGGTTGGCAGGTCCGTGTCGATAGCCACATATGAATTAGCGTTAATTGGGTCAGCGACCGAAATTTCGACGGGATCAGAAGGCGCTACCTTGTTACCCGACACTATGTTGTTATATTCACCTTGATGACTGACTCTTCGTCAACATGTAGGGGTGCCGATTGAGAGTTTGACATTTTGTGTTTTAACCTGGAATCAAAGACACTTCAAAGTGAAAGTATAAAGTAGTATGTGTTATGGAGATTTGTATCAAATAACCACTATCATCCTTAGCCCCACGGTGGGCTCCAAACTGTTTACCCTTAAAATCGGATAACAATTGAATTTGTATGTGATTTTAAAGATACGTGATCTAACTTGATATAAAAGAGAAATCAAATTAAAATCAAAATAAACAATGAGAAAGTAAATTCAAACCACACAAGTTGAACAATCTTAGCCTTGGAAGGTTGGCCACCCTCGAGCCAAAAGTGCTTTTATCGATACCAGAACATAATGACAAGATAATAAGAAACAGAAATAATAATATATTGCTTTCGGATGTGTGTTACCATGTGTTTTACAAGTAATTAGACCCCCTTTATATAGTAGGGGAGTCCTACTTTAGGTACAATTCTACAAAAGGTGAAAATCTCCTCGTTTTCTGATTTGCCGGTTCCCTATTGATACGTGTCGAAATTACTGTCGTGATATCTGATCAGTTACAATATTTCAGTCTTCTGTTGGTTATACCGACAATGTTTCCTCGATCTTACTCGGGGTCAGGGTCGATTCCGGAATCATGGACTCAATTTTCTCGAGGATGGACATTATGACCTCGTGTTATGGTTGGACGAGGCTTGGGGTCTATTTTCAACCTCTCGCGTTCCAAGCCCGATCTGTCATGTAGCAACCGAGCCCGATTTCGACCGTATACATTACTATAGTTCAAATGTTTTTGTTCTTTTCCTATTCATATATACTTAAGTGTTTTGCAAAATTATTTTTAAATATCCTTTCAAACCTTTAGGTTTTGTTAATTAAGATGCACAATTAATCGAACTTCATTAGATTGGATGAGTTAGAATGCTGGTGCAGCTCGATAGAATTTCTTTACTCGTTCAAACTTATTATTAGAATCTGAAATATGCATTAAACCGTGTTAGTCTTGTTAAGTGCAAATTGAATGTGAGAATACATAATAAATAATCATGATTAAAGTATAAAAATATTTATATTCAAGACACATATCAATCACTTATTAGTTTGATGCATTCACCCTGTATAGGGTAAAACTGGGCTTATGGTACAACCCGGTCTCCGACAAAACAAGCCCTGTTCGAAATATGATAATGTGGGACAAAAGTCAAGGAGTCAGTCTCATCGAGTCAGAATTCGGAGGCATGACACCCTACTTCGAGAAATTCGGGGTCACGGTTCGAAATCTGTCTTAGTTTTGAACGGTTTCGAAGAACACTGTCGGGCAACCGAGCTAGGCCAACAGAAAGCTGTTATATCCGTGGCCGGCCGGATATTATGGTGGAGATCTAGACACGTATCGATGGAAGACCAGAAATCAGTAAATCAAGAGATTTTTTTTACCTTTTACAGAGTTGTACCTAAAGTAGCAGTCCGGTACTATATAAAGGGGGTCTGATAATTCATCAAACACATTGTAACACACATTCCAAGGGAATATATCATTATGTTTTCTGTTATTAGCTCTTCCTCTTTCGTTCATCAGTGTTGATTATTACGAGCCCTGAACGAGGGCAAATATCTCACTAAGGCTTGAATCAAACAATTTGTCTTTGTTTACTGCTTTGTATCGAAAAAATTTGCGTATCCTTAAAACCATTTACAAATTCAATTATTATTCGATTTAGAGGGTAAACACTTTGGCGCTGACTGTGAGGCTAAGGATAATAGTTGCTATTTGATACAAGTTTCTATAACACATACTATTTTACACTTGTTCTTTGAAGTGTCTCTAATTTCAGGCTAAAGCTCAGAATGTCAAACGCCCAGCTAGCCCCTCTAAATGTTGACGCTGAGTCCGATCATCACGGAGAGAATAAAAATATAGTACCCAGTGGTGAGGTACCACTGGTTGACCCCATCAGAATTCTAGTCGGGGACCCTATTGACGCTAACTCGCTTGTGGCCATCAACGTAAATCTGTCTACCGACCCTGAGAATAGCGTCCGTGGTAGAGCCCGATCAGCAACCCAAAATACACAAGACATTGAAGGGGACGAGATCAATTTACGGATGATCTTCGAAATGTTACAGGCTCAACAAGCACCGATAACCTAGTTACAGAACCAAAGTCGCGCACCGAGCAGAATTGAGGCCGATCTATTAAAGATCAGGGTCGAAGATGATTACGTACCGGAGGGAACCTTGTCTTTATATGACGAAGACGCTGAGGGGATCATGCAGCTCCAGAATGATGCACTGGTAAATCTCGATTTAAGCGTGTTTTAATTGATCGAGGTAGCTCAGTCAACATCATCAAATTGAGGGTCGTGGAACAACTCGGTCTACAACATCTGATCGTACCTACGGTTCGAGTCCTGAACGGGTTCAACATGGCATGTGAGACCACTAAAAGTGAGATAACATTACCGATGAACGTCGCCCAGACCATTCAGGAAGCCAAGTTCTATGTAATCGAAGGAGATATGAGATACAATCCTTTGTTAGGGAGACCATGGATTCACAACATGAGGGCAATACCCTCCACACTTCATTAGGTGCTGAAATTCTCAACACCCAAAGGAATCAAAACAATTTATGGGGAGAAACCGGCCTCCAAGGAAATGTTTGCGGTCGATGAGGTGATCCTGGTATCCACACTTTCGACATCGAAGGTTCCAAACCTGATGGCCAAAGACGAGGCCAAATAGCAATTACTGATACTGGCCTCAACAGGACCGGAAAAACATGGGATAGATGAGGATGACAACTACTGATTTCCCAGATCTTTCATAGCCCCCGACGATTCTGGCACTACCAAGTCAACGGTCGAGGAACTGGAGCAAGTTGTACTGATCGGACACTTGCCCGATCGAAAGGTATACCTGGGCATGGGGTTGAATCCCAAGCTCCGGAAAAAACTCATTCAATTTCTTATAGCTAACAAATATTATTTCGCTTGGTCCCACCTTGACATGACAAGGATCCCGCCGGAAATAACCATTCACAAGCTAAGGCTGGACTCGAAGTTCCACCCGTTCAAGCACAAGAGGAGACCCCAGTTCGAGGTCAAACATGCTTTTATCAAGGATGGGGTATCTAAACTCCTTAAAATAGGATCCATTCGGGAGGTTAAATACCCGGATTCGTTTGCGAAAGTGGTGGTAGTCCCTAAAAAGGGGAATAAATTAAGAATGTGTGTATATTATAGAGATTTGAATAAGGCATGTCCCAAGGAATCCTTCCCTCTGCCCAACAACGATCACATGATCGATGCAACGGCCGACCACGAGATCCTCTATTTTCTTGACGCCTAGTCCGAATATAACCATATACGGATGAACCTTGGGGATCAGGAAAAAACCTCCTTCATCACTACAATATGAATGAGCCTTGGAGGAACTCAAGCGGTATCTTTTGAGCCCACATCTGCTTCATACTCCAAAGACGGACGAGGAGCTATACCTATACTTAGCAGTATCAGAGATAGAGGTAAGTGGAGTCCTAGTCCAAGAAGAGCAAGGTTTGCAATTTCAAATTTACTATGTTAGCAGTACTCTAGGCGAGGCCGAAACTAGATACCCTCACTTAGAAATATTGGCGCTTGCTTTGCTAAGCGCCTCTAGGAAGCTGAAACCATATTTTCAATGTCTCCCCATATGTGTTGTGATTACTTACCCGTTGAGGAATGCAATGCATAAACTAGAGCTCTTAGGACGGTTGGCCAAATGGGTCGTAGAGATCAGCAGGTATGATATTAAATATCGGCCCCGGACCACCATTAAATCTCAAATTTTTGCAAACTTTGTGGCCGAGTTTACGCTGACTAGAATTCGAAAGAAAGTTATTATTAAACTTAGGGTCTTCTTCGGGGATCTAGACTCTTTATGGACGGTGCCTCGAACGCAAAAAGGGTCCATACTTGGCATCGTAATGAAGCCACCAACAAAATTGACTAACAACGAGGCCGAATATGAGGCCATGATTGCAGGTCTCGAACTAGCCAAAAGCTTGGGGGCGAAGGTGATTGAAGTTAAGTGCGACTCCCTCCTTGTGGTGAACCAATTTAATTAGGAATTCGAGGTCAGAGAGGAACGAATGCAAATATACCTGAATAAGTTTCAGTTAACATTACATCAATTCAAGGAATGGACTCTACAACACGTATCTCTGGATCAAAATAGTGAGGCTGGTGTTTTTTCTAACTTGGGGTTATCGATCGATGATGATGAATTCAACTTTTGGGGGCAGCCGTAGAACTCATGAGATCGGTAGTGGAAGAAGGTCACGCATAGATAAAATCAACGAGCCTAACTTGGGACTGGAGAAACAATTATATAGAGTATTTAAAGACCGAAAAACTGCCCTCGGATCCAAAATAATTGAGGGCCCTGCGTACGAAGGCAGCCCAGTTTAGCTTGATCGAGGACGAAACCCTGTTTAGAAGAACATGACACCCTACTTCGAGAATTCAGGATCACTGTTCGGGAACTTCGGGATCACGGTTCGGAATCTATCCTACCTTTGAATGGCTTCAAAGAACACTTTCGGGCAACCAAGCTCGACCAACAAAAAGCCGTTACATCCGTGATCGACCGGATATCACGACGAGGATCTCGGCACGTATCGATGAAGGACCGGAAATCAGTAAATCAAGAGATTTTTTTACCTTTTACAGAGTTGTACCTAAAGTAGTAGTCCCCTACTATATAAAGGGGTCTGATAATTCATCAAACACATTGTAACACGCATTCCAAGGCAATATATCATTATTTTCTCTGTTATTAGCTCTTCCGCTTTCGTTCATCAGTGTTGATTATTACGAGCCTGAATCAAGGGCAAATATATCACTAAGGCTTGAATCATCTTCCTCGTGTGGATTGAGTTTACTTTATCTTTATTGCTGTATCGAAGAAATCCGTGTATACTTAAAATCACTTACAAATTCAATTGTTATTCGATTGAAGGTAAACACAGAAGCAAATAAATATGTTTGTTATGCACTTCCCGCATTAATGTTCTTCCCCCCTTTTAAAACTAATTAGTGTGGATATTATTTAAACTGCAGTACATACGCGTTAGAATTATAGGCTTACTCCAGTTGAGTTTTTTTTTTCAATTGGAAGTTTTTTACTTCCAGTTAAATCAATTAATTAACTTTACCTTAAATTTAACTAATTTTTATTTTCAATTTTTTACACGGTAATTTAGGCTTCCTAGATTCTTTCTCTCTCATTTATAAAGAAATTTCATTCATAACGATATAAATTTATTGTGTTTGTATCAACCCAATGAATACATAACCAAGGGACGCTCAATATAATTTGTGGCCTAACGCCAATTTAAAGAGAGTCGTTAAGTAGTTAAACTTATTTAACACAAGTCATATATACTTTTATTTGAAATTATTCTTCTAACTTTTCGATATACACAGTTATGAATATTTTTAAAATCAACCTAAAATCTGTTGAGAATAAAAAAATGTGAATGGAAAATGGAGGGATGAAAGTGAAGGGAAAGTGAGCTCCCTTTTGCTTTGGAAAGAGAAAGTGTCCCTCATTGGTGGTGGAAAGAAAAGTGAATGTGCTTATATTGAGAAAGTAAGCCTCGCATCGCCGCCGCCGCCGTCATCGCTCGGCTTCGATTTCGATCAAAGATTGATTGATTAATCTTTTTGGACGAAATTTCTTTCAATTATTTAATTAATTAATTAAAAATCAACCCGGAATAACCTAGGACCCGCTATCCTGTCCGTTTCTTTAACGGATTATCTTAAAATAATTTCCTGAAATATTTTAAATGGGAATCGTTCCCACCTATCCCAACAACTATGGGTGTTACTGAAAGGAAATATGCCTTGATCCCAAAATCTTTCCTTATGAAATTTTCTGAACTTCTTCTCCTTCTTCTACACAATTAAATTCCAGTGTGGTTTACAACCTTCAAGTGGTTCGCTGTTTCACCGGCGTTTTTGGTACCGATACTATGGTGAGTTGAATCATTCAATCTGGGAGGATAATATTCTAACACCTCAGGTACTTGAGAGGAATAATTTTCTTAAGGACACACAGTGCATTCAGTGAGCTCGATATTATTCCGAAATACATTTACTGATTCTGGTTTATGATAATCTCCAGTTTCTGCCTATTTTTATTTTTTCTAGTTTCTGTATTATGTTACCGAAATTTATTGTTTCGTAATATTATATTATAGTATTATATATTACTAACAATATTAAGGAAATTATTAATATACTGTAATGTATATTCTGATTTGGAGATTAAAACCTTTGTGTATTTTTACTACGTCTGAAGTTTCTATTTCTAAAGATATAAAAGCTTCATCGGAGTAAAATTCAAAAACGATTTGAAGAACATAAAAACTTCATCATTTTATTGTGAAATAGTATATACAAAACTTTAGTTTTGTGTATCAAACGTAGTGTTTATCATTAATTACAATACTATTTATTGTTCTATTTTCTGCTAATTGAACTCTTTTATTGTGGATAGTGAGGAATGGCAATTGATAATGGAAATTCTTCTGCGATTGTTGCGGCAACGATGATAGCTTCATCAAGCCGAACTGTTGTACCACCAGCCGAAAAACCATGAAACTTTTCTGGAGCCAACTTCAAAGGATCGAAGCAAAGGGTGTTCTTTTGGCTTACCACACTTGGTATATAGAAGTTCACCAGTAAAGACCCTTCAGTGCCTGCCGCCGACATGCCAGACAGTGAGAAGTTTATGCTTGTTGAGGCATGGAAACATGCAGATTTTCTTTGTAAAGGTTACTTCCTAAGTGCTTTGGAGGATGACATGTATAATGTCTATAGTGCTATGAATACTTCGAAAGAATTATGGGTCACACTTGAGAAAAAGTACAAGATTGAAGATGCATGCTTGAAAACGTTTGTGATTGACAAGTTTCTAAACAATAAAATGATAGACAGCAAAACCATTGGAACCCAAGTTCAAGAGATTCAACTTATTTTTCACGACCATATTGCCAGAAGGTATGGTAGTGAATGAAGCATTTCAAGTGGCTGCAACGATTGAAAAGCTGCCTCCTTCTTGGAGAGATTTCAAAAACTATCTAAAGCACAAGCGCAAGGAAATGAAGTTGGAAGATCTTGTGATTCGTCTCAATATTGAGGAAGATAACAAAATAGCCAAGACGAAGTCTCAAGATTGATGGTTATGGGAAGATAGCCATGAAGATGACTTCCAGCAAGGTGTAATGCTTAACAATGTTCTTCATGTTCCTGCTATTAGGAAAAATTTAGTTTCAACTTTTTTACTTATTAAGAATGTATTCAAATTTATGTTTGTATATGAAAAAGTTGTTGTAAGCAAGAATGATATGTATGTTGGAAAGGGCTACCTCACAGAGGGTCTTTGCAAACTCAATGTAATGGTTGTTGACAATATTAATAAAATTTCAGCTTCTTCTTATTTGTTAGAGTCAAATGATTTATGGCATATTCGTTTAAGACATATCAACTACAAAACCTTGGAGAAGTTAATTAATTTAGAAGTAGTGCCTAAATTCGAGTGTAATAAATCAAAATGTCAAATATGTGTTGAATCTATGTTTGTAAAAATCCTTAAAAGTCTGTTGAAGGGAATTTAAATCCTTTAGACTTAGTTCATACTGACATTTGCGATATGAAGTCAACACCATCTCGTAGTGGAAAAAAGTATTTTATAACTTTTATCGACGATTATTGTTATATTTATTTACTTAATAGTAAGGATGAAGCAATTGAAGCACTTAAGCAATACAATAATGAAGTTATGAATGCCTTATTAAATAGAATAATAAAAAGATTAAAATGATTAGAAGTGATAGGGGTGGAGAATACGAATCTCCGTTTGCAGAAATATGTTTGGAATATGGAATTATCCATCAAACTACTGTCCCCTACACACTTCAATCCAATGGAATTGTGGGGGAAAAATTGGGCATTAAAGGAAATGATGAATACCTTATTAATAAGTTCCGGCTTACCGCAGAATTTATGGGCTAAAGCTATCCTTACACCTGACCGAATACTCAACAGAGCACCCCACAACAAAACTCAGTCTATTCCTTATGAAAAATGGAAAGGAAGAAAACTCAACGTGAAATATTTTAAAGTGTGGGGGTGTTTAGAAAAGGTACAAGTACCCTTACCCAAAAGGGTAAAATTGGACCAAAAACTTTGGATTATGTTTTAATTGATATGCTACAAACTGTAAAGGATGTCGATTTTTTGTTTATAAATCTGATAATCCCAAAATTCATGTTAATACGGTACATGAATCAGATAATGTTGAATTCGTTGAAAGCATCTATCTATATAAAACTGAATGCGAGCCGTTAAGTGAAAGACCTAAACGACCACGGGAAGAACCAAAGGAACATACTCCAAGTGAAGGGGATTCAAGGCATAGCAAATGTCAAAGAACATCTACTTTCTTTGGACCAAATTTTGTGACATTCTTGCTTGAAAGTGAGCCTCAAACTTTCAAAGCAGTTATGTCATCTTCTGATTCAGCTTTTTGGAAACAGACAGTCAGTAGCGAGATTCAAAAAATATTGGATAACCATATATGGGAATTGGTTGATCTTCCTCCAGGAAATAATCCTTTAGGTTCGAAATGGATCTTTAAACGGAAAATGAAAACCGATGGCATTATTGACTATTATAAGGCATGACTTGTTGTCCAAGGTTATAGACAAAAGGAAGGCCTTGATTACTTTGACACTTACTCTCTACTAACGTGGATAACATCTATTAGGGTGTTAGTAGAACTAGCGGCCATGTAGGTCTTAAAATCCATCAAATGGATGTTAAAACAGCTTTCTTAAATGGAGAATTGGAGCAAGAGATTTATATGTAACAACCTGAGGGTTTTGTGGTTCCGAGTAAAAAAAATAAAATGTGCAAACTTGTTAAGTCACTTTATGGACTTAAAAGGACCCAAACAATGGCATGCCAAATTTGACCAAACAATATCGGCAAGTGGGTTTAAAATCAACGACATTGACAAATGTGTTTACATTTAAAACACTCCAGGTCATGAAGTCATTATTTGTTTATATGTTGATGACATGTTGATAATGAGCAAAGATGTGGCAGATTAAATGCTACTAAGTGCATGTTGGCTAGAAAATTTGATGTGAAAGACTTAGGAGTTGCTGGTGTTGTCACGACCCAAATATCGATTCAGGTCGCGATGGCGCCCAACGGCGAGGTTAGGCCAGCCAATATAGAAACACTAAGTGCTACCATTCCCCGTTACGCAATTTTAATCTTTTAACCAATTTTTAACAGATATAAACATGATAATGGCGGTGACGTGAAATAAAACTACAAGTGCGGAAAATCAACCAATAGGCATGTCGCATAACATATGTACAACCAACAACCCAAAATATACACTACGTGTGTGCCAGGAACTAGTGTCACGAGTGCCACGGGCAACTACTGAATATACAATGACTACAATATATACAGGGTCTCAGTCAGAATGAAATGGATGGAGAATATAACAAAAGAACTCCAGGGTGCTGCTAGGAAGTCGCCGGGAAAGCAGCTCACCGTGAAGTATGACCACGCTATCAATATCTAGCACCGGCCTGATAATCAGACGTACCAACCTCCGGACCTGTACAGTCAAGCACAGAAAAGGAAAGAAAGTGCAGCATGAGTACATATTAAATAAATATGTACCAAGTGAGTATCCCGCCTAAACTCGAAGAAGTAGTGACGAGAGGTCGACTCGATACTCACTAAGGTCCAACAGTACTAACATATGATAGAATATAATGAAATACAGTAAGCATGTCAGTGAAAATAAGCAACAAGTATATATATCAAAAGCAGAAATCCAAACAATTGCTGAACTAAACAATAAAGCACTTTCAAGGGTAAGCCCACCGAACGATACAATAATCACAAATTCTTAGATCCGCCGTGGCGTACAGCCCGCTCCCATAAGGTACCTTCCACACTTGCCGTGGCGTACGGCCCGATCCCATATTCATTTCAATTTCTTTTCAACACTGCCGTGGCGTACGGCCCGATCCCATATTCATTTCAATTTCTTTTCAACACTGCCGTGGCGTACGGCCCGATCCCATATTCATTTCAATTTCTTTTCAACACTGCCGTGACGTGCGGCCCGATCCGATATATTTCATAATTTCTCAACACTGCCGTGGCGTATGGCTCGATCCCATATATATTAAATTTCTTTTCAACTCTGCCGTGGCGTACGGCCCGATCCCATATAGACATAATCACTCTCAAACCTATCGTGGCATACGGCCCGATCCCAATATCTTACAATACTTACTTTCCATAACAAATTCCTTGCCATTCAACACTTTTTCCATAAAGCCTCAGAGGAATAACACTATGCAAAACATCATTTCATAGTACATATGGTGTGGGCCTAATCACATAAAACATTACAAGGAAAACATATCAGGCATTACGAGATAAGCATATAAGGCATTACGAGAAAGCATACAAGGCATGATGTGGGCCTAACTACCCGGACATAACAATAATAGCCGCTACGTACGGACTCTCGTCACTTGGCGCGTACGTAGCCCCCAAACAATTTACACATAGCATATACATCACCTATGGGGACAATTCCCTCTTACAAGGTTAGAAAGGAGACTCACCTCGTGTCGAATCTACCCCTCGGACCACAATTGCGCCCGAAACTCCGAACTCTACACCCGAGGACTCGCAACTAGCCAAAAGGTATACAATAACATCAATGCATGCACAATGCGGGAAATTACCCTAGTTTTACTGAAATCGCTTTTCTTGAAGAATTTCCAAATTCCAACTCCGACCCCGCATGTTCAAATTTCGAAAATTCTCGAAGGGATCACTCACCCATAGCCTAAGGATCATTAAGGTGTGATTCCTACTTGAATTCAAGGCCTAAAATGGAAAAATCACAAAATCCTCAAGAACCCTAAAATTACTACCTAATTCTATGATTTTAGATAATTTAGTAGTGAATTTAACTAGGAATTTAGGTTTGAAACTAGTAAAACTATGGAATTTACTTACCTCAATAGCAGTGGTGGAAGGTCCCTTGAAGAGCTCTCTAAAAACTTGAGGGGGAAGATGAAAATGGAGGGAAAATGCTAAGACCTGAATTTTATAAAACTGCCCAGGGATTCCTTAACTGCGATCGCGACAAGGGGCATGCGATCGCAAAGGCATACTGGCCAGACCTCTGTGATCACGGCAAAGGCCCTGCGATCGCGAAGAACAAACTCACCCGGCCCAGACACGACTCTATGCGATCGCGATAAAAGGCTGCGACCGCGAAGGTGTGGAACCTAGACCTCTACGATCGCAAAGGGGAAGCTGCGATCGCAGAGAACAATCAACAGCCCAGCAAAATCCTTCTCCGCGATCGCAACCCACCTTCTGCGATCGCGGAGAAGGAAACCAGATAGCAGAAATTCTGGTTTTTCTAACTTAGCTCCCGGGGGTCTAAAACACCCCCGAGCCCTTCGGGACCCCTTCCAAAAGCACCGGCAAGTCTGTATTCATGATACAGACTCGCTCGAACTTCCGGAACCTGAAGAACAACAACGAAACTCAAAATTCAACCCCCAAACCAAATTGAATCAACTTAAGAAATTCTAGAATTCACTTCAATGCGCCGAACCGGCCTAAACTAATCGGAATGACTTCAAATTTTACTGACAAGTTATAAACGACATAACAGAACTATTCCCGATCTCGAAATTTCATTCGGAACTTGGGAACATAAAATCACATTTTAAGCCAAATTTAAAATTCTTTAAAAATCCTCAAAACTTCTTTAACTCCAAATTTTCTCATTTTGATCCGAAACCAATCAATTAAAGTCTGTTTCTTACCAAATTTCACAGATATCTTAAATAACACATATGGAACCTGTTCCGGCTCCGAAATCATAATACGGGCCCAACAACATAGGTTTCACTTTCACATCAAGGTTCATTTTCATAAGCCTTTAATATTTTCATAAAGCAATTTTCTTTAAAAAATTCATTTCTTGGACTTGGGTCCTCAGAATTCGATTCCAGGCATACTCCCCAGTCCCATATTTTCCTACGGACCTTCCGGGACCGTCGGATCACAGATTCGGGTCCGTTTACCAAAAATGTTCACCAAAGTCAACTTTATTCAATTAATTATCATAAATTAAACTCTTAATCAAATTTTCACATAAAGGCTTCCCGGCTACGCGCCCGGGCTGTGCACGCACATCGAGGTGAAATTAACGGAGGCTTTCGGGGCCTCGGAACATAGTCAAAATTAGATTCACATAAGATGACCCTTTTTTGGGTCATCACAATCTCCCCCTCTAAAACAAACGTTCGTCTTCAAACTGACGTAGAATCGTACCTGAAGTGCCGAATAGCTGTGGATACCTGCTCTGCATGTCCTCCTTGGACTCCCAGGTCACCTCATCGACTGGTTGGCCCCTCCACTGCACCTTTAGGGCAGAAATTCTCTTAGACCTCAACTGGCGGTCCTGCCTATCAATAATAGCAACTGGCTCCTCCTCGAAGCCCAACTTCTCATCTAACTGAATAGTGCTGAAATCAATCACGTGAGAGAAATCGGCATGATATCTCCGGAGCATGGATACATGAAATACCGGATGAACTCTCGATAAGGCGGGAGGTAAAGCGAGCTCATAAGCAACCTCCCCGACTCGCCTCAACACCTCGAAAGGGCCTATAAACCTGGGGCTCAGCTTGCCCTTCTTCCCGAATCTCATAACGCCCTTCATCGACGAAATCTTCAACATAACCTTATATCCCTCCATAAATGCCACATCACGCGCCCGCTGATCCGCGTAGCTCTTCTGCCTAGACTGTGCTGTACGGAGCCTTTCATGAATAATCTTCACCTTTTCCAAGGCATATCTCACCAGGTCTGTACCATATAGTTTGGCCTCGCCAGGCTCAAACCACCCAATCGGAGAACGGCATCGCCGACCATATAAAGCCTCGAATGGAGACATCTCGATGCTGGACTAATAACTGTTATTGTATGCAAACTCTGCCAAAGGCAAGAGTTGATCCCATTGACCGCCAAAATCAATCACACAAGCCCTGAGCATATCCTCCAAAATCTGAACTGTACGCTCCGACTGACCATCAGTCTGAGGGTGAAATGCTGAGTTGGGATCTATCTGAGTGCCCATCTCACTGTGTAATGCTCTCCAGAAGTGCGAGGTGAACTGAGGACCTCGATCTGATATAATGGACACCGGCACACCGTGCAACCGGACTATCTCCCGAACATAAATCTGGGCTAGCCTCTCTGTAGTATAAGTAGTAGCCATCGAAATGAAATGCGCCGATTTGGTCAACCTATCCACAATGACCCAAACCGCGTCAACCTTCCACAACGTCTGAGGCAACCTAACCACAAAGTCCATGGTGATGCGCTCCCATTTCCACTCGGGAATGGGCATCTGCTGAAACGGGACTCCTGGCCTCTGGTGCTCGTACTTGACCTGCTGACAATTGAGACACCTAGCCACATACTGCACTATATCTTTCTTCATCCGCCTCCACCAGTAGTGCTGCTTCAAATCACGGTACATCTTCGTCGCACCCGGATGAACAGAATACCGAGAACTGTGGGCCTCTTCTAAAATTCTCTTCCTCAAGCCATCAATATTAGGAACACATAAACGGCCCTGGAGCCTCAAGACACCATCCTCGCCTAAAGTAACCTCCTTGGCCCTGCCTTGGACCACTGCATCCCAAAGCTCTGCAAGGCATGGATCATCAAACTGTCGAGCCTTAATCTCCCCCAACAATGAAGACTGAGCAACTACATGAGCCAAAACTCGACAAGGCTCTGAAAGGGTCCAATCTCATAAGGCGATTGGCCAAGGACTGAATGTCCAAGGCTAAAGGTCTCTCCTCAGCTGCAATGTAGGCAAATCTACCCATACTCGCTGCCCTCCTGCTAAAATCATCTGCTACTACATTCGCCTTGCCCGGGTGATATAAAATAGTGAGATCATAATGTTTTAACAACTCAAGCCATCTCCGCTTCCTCAAGTTAAGGTCCCTCTGCTTAAGCAAGTACTGAAGGCTGCGGTGGTCAGTGTAGACCTCACAAGATACATCATATAGATAATGTCGCCATATCTTCAAGGCATGAAAAATTGCCACCAACTCCAAGTCGTGCACAGGGTAATTCTTTTCATGAACCTTCAGCTGTCGCGAAGCATAAGCAATAACCCGGCCATCCTGCATCAGCACACACTCCAACCCGACGCGTGAAGCGTCGCAATACACAGTATACATCCAAGAACCGGAAGACAATGACAGAACTGGTGCTGAGGTCAAAGCTGACTTGAGCTTTTGAAAGCTCGCCTCACACTCGTCGGACCACCGAAACGGGGCATTCTTCTGAGTCAATCTGGTCAATGGGGCTGCAATAGAGGAGAACCCCTCCACGAATCGGCGATAATAGCCTGCTAGGCCCAAGAAACTCCTGATCTCTGTAGCTGAAGTAGGACGCGGCCAACTCTGAACCGCCTCAATCTTCTGAGGATCAACCTTGATACCTTCTCCGGATACCACATGCCCCAAAAATGCCACGGAATCTAACCAGAACTCGCACTTGAGAAACTTAGCATACAGCTGCTGTTCCGGCAAGGTCTGGAGCAAAACTCTCAATGCTTCTCATGCTCACCCAGGCTCCGCGAATAAATCAAGATGTCATCAATGAAGACGATGATGAAGGAATCAATATACGGCCTGAATACCCTATTCATCAAGTCCATGAACGTTGTTGGGGCATTAGTTAAACCAATGGACATCACCAGGAACTCAAGTCAACCTTGGAAAACACTCGATCACCATGTAACTGATCAAACAAATCATCAATGCGTGGCAGAGGATACTTATTCTTAATGGTAACCTTATTTAGCTGGCGGTAGTCAATGCACATCCGCATAGACCCAACCTTCTTCTTCACAAATATGACTGGAGCACCCCACATCGACACAGTCGGCCTGATGAACCCCTTGGCCAACAACTCCTCAAGATGCTCCTTCAACTCCTTCAACTCCTTAGGAGCCATACGATAAGGGGGAATGGAAATAGGCTGAGTATCTGGAGCAAAATAAATACAGAAGTCAATATCTCGATCTGGAGGCATGCCTGGAAGATCCGAAGGAAACACATCCGGAAACTCTCGAACAACAGGCACTAAATAAATGGTAGGAGACTCGGCGGTGGTGTCCCGCACATAAGCAAGGTAAGCCAAACAACCCTTCTCGACCATATGCCGAGCCTTTATGAAGGAAATAACCCCGCTGGAGGCACTAACGAAAGAATCTCTCCATTCTAGTCTAGGCGACTCAGGCATGGCTAAAGTGACTGTCTTGGCATGGCAATCTAACACAGCATGATAAGGAGATAGCCAATCCATGCCTAGGATAACCTCAAAATCAATCATATCCAGCAATAAAAGATCTGCCCTGGTATCGAAATCGCAGAAAGTGACCACACAAGACCGGTAGACTCGGTCTACCACCACCGAATCACCCACAGGAGTGGACACATATATAGGAGAACACAAGGACTCACAAGGGGTATCCAGAAAATGAGCAAATAGTACGGAAACATATGAATACGTGGATCGTGGATCAAATAGCACCGAAGCCTCCCTACCACATACTGAGATAATACATGTGATTACGGCGTCTAAGGCCACTCTATCTGACCTGGACGAAATGGCATAAAATCTGGCTGAGGCTCCTGAAGACTGAACTCCCCCAGAGTGAACAGGAACTAACTGACCTCCTCCTGACTGGCCTCCCCCTCTAGGACGATCCATGCCGACCTGTCCTCCACCTCGAGGCGGCCGGACTGCTGGTGTTGAACTCCTAGGCTGATAACTCTGCTGCACTACCTTGCCCCGATACCTGGGACAAAACCTCCACGTATGACCCGACTCCCCACACTCGAAATAACTTCCTAGTGCTACAGCCCGCTGCCCGAAAGAGGAAGAACCCTGAATAGTCGGAGGGCGGTGTGAACCCTATGGTAAGGCACTGAAATAGGAATTAGAGGATCTCTGATGACTGGAATAACTACTGGGTGCACCCTGGGTGGCTGGGGGACGATAGGAACGCTCTGGCATAGCGCCAAACTAAGGCCTCTCTGAAATACCCCTGGGAGGTAGTGGAGGTGCTGAATATGAAGGCCTACTGAGCTGGCCGCCTCGGAACTGACCTCTACCCCTAGCTGGAGCACCCCTGAAGTCACCTGCGAACCTGGCCCTCTTGTCCTGCTGACCTGGATGACCCTGCTCCCTGCTCCTCATACGGTAACCCTCAATCCGTCGAGCTATCTTGACTACAAGCTGGTATGGGGTACCCATCTCTACCTCTCTGGCCATGGAGGCCCTAATACCTGGATGCAAGCATGCCACAAACCGCTACACCCTTTCGGCATCGGTAGGAAATATCATAAGTGCATGGCAAGACAACTCGGAAAATTTAGCCTCATAATCAGTCACTGACATCTGCCCTTGCTCTAGTCGCTCAATTTGACCCCGTAGCTCCTCCCTCTCAGA
Source organism: Nicotiana undulata (assembly GCA_005239495.1). Classification (NCBI taxonomy): domain Eukaryota; kingdom Viridiplantae; phylum Streptophyta; class Magnoliopsida; order Solanales; family Solanaceae; genus Nicotiana; species Nicotiana undulata. Next base: position 17,779 of record ML241572.1, on the reverse strand, counting down.
AGGTGGAATGTATCTGTCTAGAAATAGCTGAGCGAACTGATCCCAAGTGACATGAGGAGAATCTTCTAGCCTGCTGAGAATATATGACTGCCACCACCTGCGAGCTCTACCCTCTAACTGAAATGTGGTGAAATCCACTCCATGGGACTCCAAAATTCAAATGTTGTGCAGTCTGTCCCTGCACCTATCAATAAAATCCAGGGGATCCTCTCCCCGCTCACCCCCGAAGACTGGAGGGCGAAGTCGTGTCCATCTATCCAACATCTTATGCTGCTCACTCTCTGCAACTGGCCTGGGCTCTTGGGCTGCTACTACGGGCTGAACCCCTCCCACGGGCGGTGTGCCCGGGGTATGACGTGTTGCTGCTGCCTGACCTATGGCCTGAGCGGTAGGAGTCTGGACTCCCCCTCTTGCCTCAGAAGTAGCAGGGTCAGCTGGAAATAAACCAGCCTGAGATATAGCGTCCATGAATCTCAGCATACGGCCCATGACCTCCTGGAAGCCTGGCCCCGTCATGAAATTCACTGGAGCAGGTGCTACTGGAGGCACCTCATCCTGCTCCTCCATAATAGGGTCCTCTAGTGGTGCCACTGGCGTAGCTTTGGGACGCCCTCATCCCCTGCCTCGAGCAGTTGCTCTACCCCGACCTTGGGCAGCCGAGGCAGCGGCCTCTCCCAGACCAGGAACATTGGATGCACGCGTCCTCACCATTTGTGAGAGAATAGAAGAATAAGTTTGAGTACATCATAGATTGCACGACAAGATATGAATAAAGGGAAGTTTCCTAACACCCCATAGCCTCCTGAAGAAGTACATACGTCTCCGTATAGATCCGCAAGACTCTACTGGGCATGCCCGTGACTCGTGAGACTTACGTGAACCTAGTGCTCTGATACCACGTTGTCACGAACCAAATCTCGATTCAAGTCGCGATGGCGCCCAACGGCGAGGTTAGGCCAGCCAATATAGAAACACTAAGTGTTACCATTCCCCGTTACGCAAGTTTCATATTTTAACCAATTTTTAACAGATATAAACATGATAATGGTGGTGACGTGAAATAAAACTACAAGTGCGGAAAATCAACCAATAGGCATGTCACATAACATATGTACAACCAACAACCCAAAATATACACTACGTGTGTGCCAGGAACTAGTGTCACGAGTGCCACGGGAAACTACTGAATATACAATGACTACAATATATACAGGGTCCCAATCGGAATGAAATGGACAGAGAATATAACAAAAGAACTCCAGGGTGCTGCTAGGAAGTCGCTGGGAAAGCAGCTCACCGTGAAGTTTGACCATGCTATCAATATCTAGCACCGGCCTGATAATCAGACGTACCAGCCTCCGGACATGTACAGTAAAGTACAAAAAAGTAAAGAAAGTGCAGCATGAGTACATATTAAATAAATATGTACCCAGTGAGTATCCCGCCTAAACTCGAAGAAGTAGTGACGAGAGGTCGACTCGATACTCACTAAGGTCCA
>ML241572.1:465-15523 GCA_005239495.1 Nicotiana undulata | reverse complement strand
GCCGTGGCGTACGGCCCGATCCCATATTCATTTCAATTTCTTTTCAATACTGCCGTGGCGTACAGCCCGATCCCATATTCATTTCAATTTCTTTTCAATACTGCCGTGGCGTACGACCCGATCCCATATTCATTTCAATTTCTTTTCAATACTGTCGTGGCGTACGGCCCGATCCCATATATTTCATAATTTCTCAACACTGCCGTGGCGTACGGGCCGATCCCATATATATTCAATTTCTTTTCAACTCTGCCGTGGCGTACGGCCTGATCCCATATAGACATAATCACTCTCAAACCTGCATTGGCGTACGGCCCGATCCCATATATATTCAATTTCTTTTCAACTCTGCCGTGGCGTACGGCCTGATCCCATATAGACATAATCACTCTCAAACCTGCATTGGCGTACGGCCCGATCCTATAACAAATTCCTTTCCATTCAACACTTTTTCCATAAAGCCTCAGAGGAATAACACTATGCAAAACATCATTTCATAGTACATATGGCGCCACAATGAATCATATAAAGCATTACAAGGAAAACATATCAGGCATTACGAGATAAGCATATAAGGCAGAAAGCATACAAGGCATGATGTGGGCCTAACTACCTGGACATAACAATAATAGCCGCTACGTACGGACTCTCGTCACTTGACGCGTACGTAGCCCCNAACTCTACACCCGAGGACTCGCAACTAGCCAAAAGGTATACAATAACATCAATGCATGCACAATGCGGGAAATTACCCTAGTTATTTACTGAAATCGCTATTCTTGAAGAATTTCCAAATTCCAACCCCGGTTCCGCATGTTCAAATTTCGAAAATTCTCAAAGGGATCACTCACCCATAGCCTAAGGATCATTAAGGTGTGATTCCTACTTGAATTCAAGGCCTAAAATGCAAAAATCACAAAATCCTCAAGAACCCTAAAATTACTACCTAATTCTATGATTTTAGATAATTTAGTAGTGAATTTAACTAGGAATTAATGTTTGAAACTAGTAAAACTATGGAATTTACTTACCTCAATAGCAGTGGTGGAAGGTCCGTTGAAGAGCTCTCTAAAAACTTGAGGAGGAAGATGAAAATGGAGGGAAAATGCTAAGACCCATATTTTATAAAACTGCCCAGGGATTCCTTAACTGCGATCGCGACAAAGGGCATGCGATCGCGAAGGCCAACTGGCCAGACCTCTGCGATCGTGGCAGAGATCCTGCGATTGCGAAGGCCAACTGGCCAGACCTCTGCGATCGCGGCAGAGGCCCTGCGATCGCGAAGAACAAACTCACCCGGCCCAGACACGACTCTATGCGATCGCGATAAAAGGCTGCGCCCGCGAAGGTGTGGAACCCAGACCTCTGCGATCGCAAAGGGGAAGCTGCGATCGCAGAGAACAATCAACAGCCTAGCAAAATCCTTCTCCGCGATCGCAACCCACCTTCTGCGATCGCAGAGAAGGATATCAGATAGCAGAAATTTTGGTTTTTCTAACTTAGCTCCCGGGGGTCTAAAACACCCCCGAGCCTCTCGGGACTCCGTCCAAAAGAACCGGCAAGTCTGTATTCATGATTCGGACTCGCTCGAACTTCCGAAACCTGAAGAACAACAACGAAACTCAAAATTCAACCCCCAAACCAAATTGAATCAACTTAAGAACTTAAGAAATTCTAGAATTCACTTCAATGCGCCGAACCGGCCTAAACTACTCGGAATGACTTCAAATTTTGCAGACAAGTTATAAACGACATAACAAAACTATTCCTGGTCTTAAAATTTCATTCGGACCTCAGGAACATAAAATCACATTTCAAGCCAAATTTCAAATTCTTTAAAAATCCTCAAAACTTCATTAACTCCAAATTTTCTCATTTTGATCCGAAACCAATCAATTCAAGTCCGTTTCTTACTAAATTTCATAGATATCTTAAATAACACATATTGAACCTGTTCCGGGCTCCGAAATCATAATACGGGCCCGGCAGCACAAGTTTCACGTCAAGGTTCATTTTCATAAGCCTTTAATATTTTCATAAAACAATTTTTCTTTAAAAAATTCATTTCTCGGACTTGGGTCCTCGGAATTTGATTCCGAGCATACACCCCAGTCCCATATTTTCCTACGGACCTTCCGGGACCGTCGGATCACAGATCCGGGTCCGTTTCCCAATAATGTTGACCAAAGTCAACTTTATTCAATTAATTATCATAAATTAAACTCTTAATCAAGTTTTCACATAAAGGCTTCCCGGTTGCGCACACCCATCGAGGTGAGATTAACGAAGGCTTTCGGGGCTTCGGAACATAGTCAAAATTAGATTCACATAAGATGACCCCTTTTTGGGTCATCACAAGTGTGATCTTAGGAAGCCGAATTCACAAGACTCCACAAGGTCATTATCACAATCTTACTACATTTAATAAGTACTTGACAAGTTCAAGTATTTGGATTTTATGATTGCCAAGACTCCAATTGATGTGAGTTATGCAGTTCAAAAGAATGGAGGTGAAAGTGACTCACAAATGGACTATGCAAGAGTATTGGGAAGTTTGATGTATATAATTAATTGTACGGGACCAAATATAGCATGTGGTATTATCAAAATTGGTCGGTTAACAAGTAATCCCAATCAAACACATTGGATGGCGTGAAACGAGTTTTGGGGTATCTGAAACATACTCAAGACTATGATCTCATTATAATAAATATACCTCCGTGATTGAGGGATATAGTGATGCAAACGTTCATCACCCCGCTCTGCAATGGAATATGAATTCATAGATTTATACAAGGCCGGTGAAGAAGCTGAATGACTCCAGAATTTCTTGGAAGATATTCCATTTTGTCCCAAACCTTTGGCACCTATATGTATAAACTGTGATAGTCACACAACAATTGGCAAGACAGAGAGCATTATGTATAAAGGAAAATCTCATCACAAACGACGTAGACGCAATACCGTTAGACAACTACTCTCTAGTGGTGTTATCACGATTGACTACGTAAAGTTGAGAGATAACGTGTCAGATCCACATGCAAAAGGCCTATCTAGAGAGGCAGTTGAAAGATCATCGAAGGGAATGATATTAAGGCCTAGGAAAAGTTATCACGACGGTAACTTTACCTAGCAGACTGAAGATCCCAAGATAGGTTCAAAGAGATAAAACAAAGTTATGAATGACGGTTCAACATTGTCAAATAACTTAACTCATTCTCGTGATGAAGACAATGTTCAGAAATCATGGTAAAGCATTAAGGCTTTTTTGATGAGTCAATAAAGCTTAAAGTGTTTTAATGATTTGCTAGGTCTCGCAGGAAATTACCAGATAGTGTGTCTATAGGATTACACGTTTAGAAATCACCTATGTGAGTGTAAAGTGTAAGCCGCTCTAAGGGGAATGAATGTAAAGGCCCATTTTCTAAGCACTTATAAAATCAGGCGGTGTTCAAGGCTGCAACGAACACAATTGAGAACCATAGATGGTTGAGGGTTGATTGTGTGACTTATGTTGTCTAGGTATACAACAAAGCTCGACAATTCAAAGATATCAAATCTACCGATTGACCGAGTATATCCGATATAAGTTCACTACGGAAAGTTCAAAAGAAAAACTACTTATCCAGATACAATTAATCATTGCATGTAAATCACACACTCGTCCGTGCATTCCTTTGTCTTATAGCCATTCCCAATTCACGTGGGAGATTGTTCTAATTAAAAGATTGATGAATGGGAAATGAAGGGATGAAAGTGAAGGGAAATTGAGCTCTCTTTTTCTTTGGAAAGAGCAAGTGTCCCTCATTGGTGGTGGAAAGAAAGTGAATGTATTTATATTGAGAAAGCACTTCCCTTGGTGTGAAATGGGTTGGAAAGAAAGTAAGCCTCACACCATCGTCGTCGTCGCTCGCTTGGCTCGGCTTTGGCTTCGGATTCCAACCCGGTATGTCTCTGTCCCAGATTATTTTAAATTAGTTTCCCAAAATATTTTAAATGGGAATCATTCCCACTTGTCCCATCAGCTATGGTCGTTTCTAAAGGTTGCAAACTTTTCATAAACAGTGCCAGAAAATGGCTATAAATATGCCTTGATCCCAGACTATTTCCTTACAAAATTTTCTGAACTTCTTCTCCTTCTTCTGCATAATTAAATTCCAGTGTAGCTTACAGCCTCCAAGTGGTTCGCAGTTTCACCAGCATTTTTGGTACCGATACTCTGGTGAGTTAAATCGTTCTACCATGGGAGGATAATATTCCAATACCTCGGGTACTTGAGGGGAATAATTTCCTTAAGGACACATTGTGCATTCAATTTGCTCGATTTTATTCTGAAATATATTTATTGATTCTGGTTTCTAATAATCTCCAATTTTCTTCATGTTTATGTTTTTTCCTTATTTATGTTGCAGAAACTTACTGTTTCTTAATATTATATTATAGTATTACATATTACTAACAAAATCTCTGTTCAAGTGACCATGTATTCGATATATTTAATAGGTCTTTGTTGAGACGTTATTGATGTTTGGAGTATATTTTATTAACTTTAATTATTTTTGGAAGCGTTTCTACCATGTCAACATTATAGAAATTGTAAACACTATTTTATGAATAATATATTCTATAACGGTTAGTTCCATAATTGTTTATATCAATATATGCCTAGGAAAAAAGGTTTAAATTTAGATGGGAGAAAATATATATGTTATTTTACTATAATAATACAACTCTCCTTTTATTAATAATTTCTCTCTCTTCGCTCTCCCTCTCGGCGCAAGATAGTGTGCTACTAACGTGCGTAGCTACCAGAAATGGAGAGAGGACGGCTGACTAGGAACACAACTAAGACTGCAGTGATAGCTCGTAACATATGGGAAGCCACAGGTCGGAATAGGGGTACCAAATCACCGGAAGTGGGGAACATTTCAATGGAATAATGGCCAATTCTGAGCAGAGATGTGATGCCTATAACATCACATTAGCAATTCAATCACACTTCTGCAACCAAGGAGGAACATGAGAATGGAGGCAATTCCTGTGGAACAAGCCCTTGGGCTACTGAGATCAGCAAGGGTATGGGTGAAGGGGAAAAAGTGCAAAGCAATACTGCTAGTAATGGTGAGCTAGTAATGTGGGTATTGTTAATCAACAGCAAAATCAGAACAATACAGAGGTGATAGGGCAGAAGAAGTGAACAAATTTATTCACTGGGAACAAACTAGCAGTAAAGGGAATGCCTCTGAGCTTCATAGCACCAACAATTAGGAATGGGAAGACAATAGTCGAGCTCTGCAAAGAAGAAATAGAACAAGAGATTCAAAAATGGAGACAAGCTATAATCCTATATGTGGTGGGGGAATCCCCTACTGTTGCATCTATGGAAAGGTTCATCGCTTCGCAGTAGAACTTTGTAGCAAAGCCTAAGGTATATTTCCATAACGATGAGTGTTTCATTGTCAAATTCAATAGTATAGATGATAGGGATGAGGTTCTGTACTCTAGACCTCACATGATGAACAATAAGTTTGTTATAGTGAAAGTTTGGGCTGTTAATTTTGACTTTAACAAAGAGGTCCTTCAAACGGTGCCAGTGTGGGTGAAGTTCCCAAACCTACCTCAGAATTGTTGGGGAGCCAAGTCTTTAAGAAGAATCAGTAGTAAGCTGGGTGTGCCAATGTATGTAGATGAATGTACATCACAAGTTGATAGAATTTCATATGCGAGAGTTCTAGTTGAGGTTGATGTTACAAAAGAGTTGACTATGTCCATATAGGTTGCTAATCCAAATGGAAGAGAATTCACTCAGGCAGTATTTTATGATTCGATACCAATGTTTTGCCCCAAATGCATGAAAATAGGGCACAAATGCACTAGTGATGAACATCAAGTACCAAAACCTAGACCAAAGAATCAGAAACAGACGCAAAAATTGAAACAAAAGACAATATTTATTGGAAAGGAAGTGCAACCAGCTAGAACCAATGAAGACAAGGGGATGGAGAAAGCCAACGATCCTCAAGATACAAAACCAGGAAAACTAGCAGATAGACAAGGTGATGAATGGCACAGAGTTAAAGGGAGGTTAGATGCTAAAGGATCCCAAAAAGGCCCACAAGATACACATATGCTCAGTACTGCCAATGGTTTTACCTTACTCAATGAAGCACAATCAGATGTGGAAAATCGAAGTGTAGTAGCGGGAAGGGGACAATGTAGTTATATAGTAGAAGTAGGGCCCTCTCAAACACTCTTTATACAGGTATGAAGTTAGTCACTTGGAACATGAGGGGCCTAAACAAAGTCTTTAACCAAAAAGGAGATGAAGTTGTTTATTAAGAATAATAAAGTAAGCCTAATGGCTATCATAGAGAATAAAGTAAATGAGTGAAATATAATGCAGGTTATGAATAAAATAGCTCATGGCTGGTGATGGGAAGCAAACTACATACATAGCAATAGAGGTAGAATTCTATTACTATTGAATGTAAGATATCGATTGCAATCTATTGGGAATGTTTATCAATGAATACATACCGCAGTTTCTATCAAATATTTGAATATAAGGTCTACTCTCACAGTTGTGTATGGGTTTCATAATGTGGATGAGAGGAGGTCACTTTGGAATGATTTGAGAAGGTGGCAAAGTGGTATCCATGATCCATGGATATCTACAGGAGATTATAATGTAATAAGCAATGTGACTGATAGAGAAATTGGTAATCATGTTCAAGATTGGGAGATCAGAGACTTCAATAACTTCATGGAAGATGCTGGGATGGTTGTGTGATGACTCAAGGGTCATTTTATGAATTTAGACTCCGTTCTAGGCTTAATAGCCATAAAAACTACTTTTAAATATCTCAATTTGCGTGCGCAGACCGGGCGTGAAATCGGAAAGCTTTTATGTGAAAATATGAGAAATAGTGATTTCTAGAATTGAAATTCGATTATAGTTGACTTTGGTCAACATTTTGAGTAAACGGACCCAGATCTGTGTTCCGACGATACCGGGAGATCCGCAGTAACATATGGGTCTCGGGCGTATGCCCGGAAATGAATTCCGAGGTCCCAAGCCATAGAAATCAATTTTTAAAAGAAATTATTTTGCTGAAATGTTATGAAATAAAGAAAAGAATTAGTATTTGACACCATTGGTATCGAGCCTGTATTTTAGTTCTGGAGCCCGATACAAAGTTGTTATTGTATTTAAAGGTTTACTGTGAAATTTGGTGAAAAACGGAGTTCGTTTGACGTGATTCAGACATTGGGTTGAAAAATTATGAACTTTAAGTGTTCTTGATGAAAATGATGAGTTTTGAGGTTTAATTCAAAGTTTTACATGTTATTTTCATAATTTGATCGCACGAGCAAGTCTGTATGATGCTTTTAGACTTGAGTGCATATTTGGTTTAGAGCCCCGAGGGCTCGTGTGAGTTTCAAATAGGTTTGGGTTGTGTTGCGCTCGTTCTTTCTTATGCTTCAACGTCGTTTCTTCAAGCATAAATGACATCATATTGAACAAATGAGCTCCGACTTCTATTTTGAATGAAGTATTAAATCCATATCGTAATTACTGACCCGTAGCAAAAAGAATCATCGAATTTGGACATCGTATGAGGATTTTATGGTCATTTTACTAAGGTTGCCAAATATTTCAAGATAATTACGAATTGTCACAGACGGCGTATTAAAAATCTGCACTATTTACAATATTAAAACCTACATATCTCCTTCATTATAAGGTCAAATTGAGTGATTCAAAAGTATAACATGACTAGAATTTCACAAGGAATCCATTGGAGACATATATATCGAGTTTCGGGATCGTTTTGTACGAGAAACGAGGCAGAATAGCTAGTAGAAATATATATATATATAAAACGAGCAGACTTCTTCTTCTTCTTCAAAATTTTGACCCCCACAGCCCTAGGAATGAATTTTTTCACCAAATATCATCCCAAGTCATAGGTAATCAATTCTAAACTTTAATCTTTCAATTACTCGTTGGTTTTCATCACTTATAAACCAAAAACTACGAATTTGCATGGTAAAAATTGAGGGTTTGGGTAGAATTAGGGAATTTTGTAAAAATTGAATCTTTACCTCGAATTGAGGTTGGATTTCGAAACTAATTGTATATTCGGGTTCGTGGGTGAATGGGTAAACGTAATTTGGTCCGAACCCCAAGTTTAGACCAAGCTGGCCCGTGGTCGGGTTTTCACTTTTTTTAGGAAACTTAGGAAAAATTATAATTTTCAATAAAGTTAGTTCCTTTAGCCTTAATTAATGATATTGAGTTAATTATGATTAGATTCGAGAAAGTTAGAGCAAGATTCTAAAGAAAACGTTGTAATTGAGCAGTGAGTGGCCTGCAAAATTGAGGTAAGTGTTTGGTCTAACTTTGACTTGAGGGAATATGAATCCCCACTTGTTTGCTATGTGAAATGCATGTGTGTGGTGTATAGGTGAGGTGACGAGTATCTAAGCACCACCAAATTACCCGTTAAGCATGATCCCTTTTCCCGTTCCAACTTAAATGATTCTTGTCTTAATTGTTCTATGTTCATTATTGTTTATATGACTACTTGGCCTTGTTATTTTGTGGTTAAATATTGTTGTGGTTATTCTGGGAAGAGTATTGATTATTTTAGCTGGTTCCCTTGTGGTACAAAATGATTGAGTAGTTGGGCATTGTCTTTACGATATATATATATATATATATATATATATATATATATATATATATATATATATATATATATATATTTATTTATGTTTCCTGTAGGTTCCATGGTTGAGAGGATATTAATGATGTTTATGAGAAAAATACAGTTTCTTGTTGATAATTGTTGAGACAATAATATTGTGAAAGGCTTGGCCTAAATTGTGAAATTTATGAATAAATTGATATGAGACGGCTGGTGGGAGCGGGTTGCACGCCGCAACAAGGAGTGATAAGGGTGGACAGGTGGGATCGGGTTGCATGCCGCAACAGGAGTAATACGGGTGATATATTTAGGGAGGAGAAATAAGGGTGGACAGGTGGGAGGGGGTTGCACGCCGCAACAAGGAGCGATAAGGGGGGATATTTATATTTTTACTGAATTTTAAAGAAAGTAAAGATTTGAAAAGCTTAAATGTTTATTTTACTATTTTTCATATTTTTGGCACTACTTTTATTTAAAGTTTAAAGTTTGGAAACTTGAAAATTATTTGAGGATTGGTTATAACTGAGACCTCGAAAAGGCGACTGAGTTATTTTATTGTTGTTGCAGTATTTATTTATTTGTTTAGATTTCCTTCTTGCTTCATATATTATTGTCACTGGTTATATTGCTAAAGCCCCGTTGTAGCCTCGTCACTACTTCATCGAGGTTAGGCTCGGCACTTACTCAGTTCATAGGGTCGGTTGTACTGATACTACACTCTGCACCCTTTTGTGTAGATCTAGGTACCGACCAGCAGTAGAGATTTTTAGTAACAACCATCTATTATCCGGAGACACGAGGTATATCTGTCGGCGTTCGCAGATCCCGAGAGTCTTCTCTTAGTTCGTAGAGACTGTTTTATATTTTCTCAAAACAATTATATTATTTCTTTCAGCCAATTATTTGTAGTATTCTTTAGTAGTTTGTGAATTGTGACACCCGACCCTGGGGTAGTCCTAGAGTTATTTCTATAATTAGTTCGTGGCTCGATTTATTAATTGTTTATTATTTTATATTGTGAATTATTTATTTAAAGCCATTAGATTAAGTATTAATTTAAAATTGTTTTATCCTGTTTAAATGGTTAATTAAGGGAAATAGTTAAGCGAACTCTAACATTGGCTTGCCTAGCAAGTGTGGTGTTAGGCACCATCACAATCCCTAAGATTGGGAATTTGGGTCGCGACAAATTGGTATCAGAGCACTAGGTTGCTTAGGTATCACAATTCACGAACAAACTTGGTAGAGTATGAAGGATCGGTACGGAGATGTTTGTACTTATTTCTCAGAGGCTATGAAGTTAGGAAGAATTTCACTTCTATTCTACTCTATCGTGCGAATTTATTCTACCATTGATGATTGAACTTGTCTATTCTTGTCCTCTCACAAATCTCGACAACACGCAAAGCGTCTACAACCGGACAAGAGGTGAAGCCCCAATGACAGCTACGATTAGGGGAAGAGACAGAAGCTGAGCTCAGTCTAAAGCTCAAACATCAGTACCTATTCTACAGTCTCAAATGGATCTAGACGCGGAGGTTCTAGCTCAGTCGGTACATATTGGACTAGCCCATATCATAGAAGGATTTATAACTACTCCAGTGTTGAATAACAAGGGAATAGTTGAAAGCAACGAGGTCGATTTATATGAGCCGTGAAGTTTAACATTTTAGATTATCAGGCATTGTGACCTATGACTTCGTGTAAAGTGGAAAAGTCCATCGTCAAGGAATAGATTGCGGGGTCATGTGCTATATCGGTTTTGGCTTGGAATGTATAAGGCCTGAGTTGTTGCAAGAGATAAAGCTGAGAATTGCGGTATGTCAGTCTCCTTAATAACCATATACCTCAGTACCAAAGGAGTTATTCAAACAACTTTAAATCTACAGAAGGTCTACTCAGCGTGGAAGTCACGGTTGCGGATTTTGGGGTGCTCCAAAGGGAGTACAGTGGTTGACGAGCTTCTAGACTATATGGTTCGTGCCAAGAATTATCTATGAAGAGCTTTACTTGTGTGATCATTGTGTGTCAATAGATATGAGAGTTACCCCAAAAGAATAATGAAAAGTATATGAATAGAAAGGGTAGCTCACCAGTGTTGAGTTAGCATAGTAAAAGAAAAAATTAGTCGCCGGTGTTTGTGACAAGCCTATGAAGAGGGTGACCAGCCAATGCAGCATCAATTACTTGACTCAGTTCTCATAAATGCTTTTGAAAGAGTTTGTTTCTCGAACTTTCCATTTTGCGTGGCGCATAAGGTTTGAACGCTTGCGTCAGGTCATATGACAGTGTCAGAATATGCCATCAGGTTCGATAAGTTAGCCTGTCATACTCCTACTTCGATTCAGATAGCCAAAGAGCAAGTCCAAATACTCATTAAAGGACTCAATTATGATTGTAAATATTTTTGTGCGACTCAGGACAAGTTGATACTTTATTTCGACTAGTGGTAGAAACTGTCCTAGACTTGGGAGAGTCATATTTCATCAGTGCACTCCAGCTACGTGCCCCATTGCAATTACAACTCAACTACATGACCAGCTAGGGAAAAGGGGGTCGGAATGTCGAAGGTGGAGGTCAGATTTCTAGAGGTGGAGACCCAGCATGTTGACATATTTTCTATGGTATGGCTGAGGTCGTTACATTAAATGGTGTCATTTCTAGAACAGTATCTAATTATAATAAAGTGATGATTTCCTAAACTTTATACGATTATGAGTATCTAAGAAAGTCCTCCTAATATGCTCCACTCCCGGGTGAGCTTCGTAACCCTGAAATCTACTTATGTGAACACTTGTATAGAGAAATTCTATGGAGATAGCTATGTCTATCATTACGTGGTGTAATTTTGTTTAACGAAAAATATTTAAAAAAAGAAAATAGAATGTTTTGATTGGCACGATATGCATATTACTTGGGATTCTGAATTGAGGGCGAGATCCTCGCATTTTAATATGATTTGATATGTTTAAATGGGGCTACGAACCGCGGTGGAAGTTATGTAAGGACGAGGTCCTTGTGATGGAAATTCTTGTGTTTAAATTCTCCCTTGTGAATTAAAATTTTACTATAGTACTGGTAGGGAGTCATGTTTGTTAGGCTTATTCAACAATTTATATATAAAATGATGATAATAATCATAATAATAAATAAAAGTAATACTAATAATAAGTAAATTAATTAATTAATTAATTAACTGTGCATAATTTACCAAATCCGTGTTATAATTATTGAGCTTTGACCTACGAGGTATGTTCCCACCGTGTGTCATTAAATGAGACACGTTAATTTGGGTATATAATTATGAGGTCTTCATGAATCGCATCTCGTTATCAGTATTGTAAATGGTAGAAGAGGATTATTGTTACGTGAAGTTATTGGGTGATTCTGTAATTGATTATGAACAACTATTAAGATCATTTTGAGCCAAAAAGGTGTTCCATTCAAATGGTCAGACGAGTGTGGGTGGAACCTTCAGAAGCTCAAGATGGCTTTGACTACGGCGCCAGTGTTGGTGTCGCCCACAGGTTCAAGATTGTGCACGGGGTATTGTGATGCATCTCGTATTGGATTAGGTGCCGTATTAATGCATAATGGCAAGGTGATTACATATGCGTCTCGACAGCTGAAGGTTCATAAGAAGAGTTATCTTGTCCATGACTTAGAGTTGGAAGCTATTGTTCACGCATTGAAGATTTGGAGGCACTGTCTTTATGGCGTGTCGTGTGAGGTTTTTACTGACCATCACAGTCTCCAGTACTTATTCAAGCAGAAAGATCTAAATTTGAGGCAGCGGATATCGTTAGAGTAACTGAAAGACTATGATGTCACTATATTGTATCATCCGGGGAAGGCCAATGTGGTGGCTGATGCATTGAGTAGGAAGGCAGTGAGTATGGGCAGCCTGGCGTTCATTCCAGTCAATGAGATACTGTTAGCTTCAGACATTCAGAACTTGGCTAATCAGTTTGTGAGGTTGGATATTTTTCCCAGCCATGCTTTAGCTTGTACAGTCGTTCGATCTTCTTTATTTGAGCGTATCAGAGATCGACAATATGATGGCCCTCACTTGTGGTCCTTAGGGACACAGTTCGGCACGATGGTGCCAAGCAAGTTACATTTGGCGATTACGGTGTTTTGAGGATGCAGGGTCGTATATGTGTGCCTAATGTTGATGGTCTTCGTGAGTTGATTCTTGAGGAGGCTCACAATTCTAAGTATTCTATTCACCCAGGTGTAGCCAAAATGTACCAAGACTTGAAGCAGCATTATTGGTGGATAAGGATGAAAAAAGACATTGTTGCGTATGTGGCTCGTTGCTTAAATTGTCAACAAGTAAAATATGAGCATCAGAGACCCGGTGGTTTGCTTCAGCAGATAGAGATTCCTGAGTGAAAGTGGTAGCGTATCACTATGGACGTTGTTGTTGGACTCCCACGGACTCAATGGAAGTTCGACGCGGTTTGGGTTATTGTGGATAAGCTGACTAAATAAGCCCATTTCATTCCTGTGGAAAGTACTTATACTTCGGAGTGGTTGGCAGAGATATATAATCGAGAGATTGTTCGCCTTCACGGTGTGCCCGTGTCTATCATTTCCTATCGAGGTACGCAGTTTACCTCGCACGTTTGGAGGACAGTTCAGCATGAGTTGGGTACCCGAGTGGAGTTGAGCACAGCATTTCACCCTCAGAGTGACGGGCAGTCCGAGCGTACCATTTAGATATTGGAGGATATGCTCTGCGCTTGTGTTATTGACTTTGGAGGTTCATGGGATCAGTTCTTGCCGTTAGCGGAGTTTGCTTATAATAGTAGCTATCAGTCGAGCATTCAGATGGACCCTTATGAGGCATTATATGGTAGACGGTGCAGATCGCCAGTCAGATGGTTTGAGCCGGGAGAGGCTCGGTTACCGGGTACAAACTTAGTTCTGGAGGCCTTAGATAAGGTCAATATTATTAAGGAAAGACTTCGTGCAGCTCAGTCTAGGCAAAAGAGTTATGTTTATCGTAAGGTTCGTGATGTGGCATTCATGGTTGGAGAGAGAGTATTGCTTCGGGTATCGCCCATGAAGGGTGTTATGAGGTTTGGGAAGAAGGGCAAGTTGAGCCCTAGGTATATCGGGTCGTTTGAGATTCTTGATAGAGTGGGGGAGGTATCTTATAGACTTGCGTTTCCACCAGGGTTATCCTCAGTTCATCCGGTATTCCATGTGTCTATGCTCTGGAAATATCATGGTGACCCGTCCCACGTGTTATATTTCAGCTCTGTCCAATTGGACAAGGACTTGGCTTATAAGGAGGAGCTGGTAGCTATTTTGGACTGGCATGTTCGTCAGTTGAGGTCTAAGAGTTATCCTTCAGTTCGAGTGCAGTGGAAGGGTCAGCCCGTTGAGCCAGCTACTTGGGAGTCCTAGTTGGACATCCAGAGTAGATATCCACACTTGTTCGCCATTTCAGGTAATTTTCTATGTCCGTTCGAGGACGAACGTTTGTTTTAGAGGTGGAGATTGTGATGACCCAAGGGGTTATTTTATGAATTTAGACTCCGTTCTAGGCTTAATAGCCATAAAAAGACTAATTTTAAATACCTCGATTTGCATGCGCAGTCCAGGCGTGAAACCGGAAAGCTTTTATGTGAAAATATGAGAAATAATGATTTCTAGAATTGAAATTCGATTATAGTTGACTTTGGTCAACATTTTGAGTAAACGGACCCAGATCTGTGTTCCGATGATCCCGAAGGTCCGCAGTAAAATATGGGACTTGGGCGTATGACCGGAAATGAATTCCGAGGTCCCAAGCCTTAGAAATCAATTTTTAAAAGAAATTGTTTTGCGGAAATATTAATGAAATAAAGAAAAGAATTAATATTTGAAACCATTGGTATCGGGCCCGTGTCACGACCCCAAATCCTAACAGGCCGTGATGGCGCCTATCGTGGAACTAGGCTAGCCAACCATCACATTGCTACGCTTATGTTCAATTAAAATAGTTCAAAATTAAATAATAAGCAAGCACCCACATCATAATTTATATAAATAAGTCTTAACGTCCCAATAATAGTCTAACAAACCTCCCAAGAACTGGAGTCAATAGTCACGAGCATCTAAGAATAAATAAATCTAACTCTGCTAAAACTATAACATATGTCTCTGAATCAAATGCTAAACTAAATAAGGAAGGGAAATGGAGAAGCTGTGGACGCTGGACAGCTACCTCGAAATCCCGTGAAATGCTGCTATCAATTGCGTCAGCTACTGCTGTGAACTAGTACCTGGATATGTGCACAGGGGCACAGGGAGTCTTTATGACTACGCCAACTCAGTAGTAATGAAAATAAATCACA
>ML241567.1:10177-47249 GCA_005239495.1 Nicotiana undulata | reverse complement strand
AATTTAGGCTATAATTTAAATAAACAGGGGCTAGCTGTTAAATACTTAATTAAACTAGATAAACAATTTATAAAAATAGCTAATAATTATAAAAAAATGAAATTGATGCTTAGTAAATTAAATTAAAAATGATTAATTAGTATTTAAAATGTAAAATGACTGATTACTGGATAAAATAGCATAAAACATACGATTAGGCTATAATTGCAAAGTTATTGCAATTATAGCCAAAGAGTGCCAATTTGGCTAATTGTGAGATAATTTGGTCTTAATAAGACCCAAAATAATACATTAAGTCAAGAAATGTTTTTTAAATCCTTTGTAATGCAATTTTTTAATTAATTATTAGAAATAAAATATTGGATAAATTATTAAAAATATGGAAAATTATAGAAAAATATCAATTGCTATGAAAGCTTGATTTTGAAGGTATATATGCAAATTGGAAATAGTTTGTGGAAAAATTGGGTAACAGCTGGTCGATAGGTTCAACAATGGCAGTGTATTGTTTAGGAGGTCTGCGATCAAATCTGGTCTAGGTCTAGGAAACGTTTGGCGAGCAGAGGGTGACTGATAGTGGGATGGTTGAGAGTTATAGGTATGGTAAACAGGAGCGGGCTGAGAATATCTGGGAGAAGTAGGCTGATAGGTAGGTGGTGGAGATGACTGATATGTTGGTGGAGGCGCTGATTGGTATGTGGGTGAGGGTGCTTGGTAAGTTTGTGAAGGCGTTGGTTGATATGTAAGTGGGGGTGTTTGGTAGGTTTGATATTTCGGCGGGGATTTAGTTCTCTGTGCAACCATCACGACTCCCACATCCCTATTCTTGGACACACAACCGGACTGTAGGGCCTTATTTGTAGCTTGTAAGGCCTCAAAGTTGGTGTACATACCGCTTTTAATTCCTTCCTCAATTCTCTCACCCAATTTGATAATATCAGAGAATTTATGGTTCTCAATCACCATCAACCGCTCATAATTTTGTGGATCTTGGGCTCAGACAAAGAACTTATTCATTTGTTCTTCGTCTAAGGTGGGCCTGACCTTAGCAGCTTCAGATCTCCAGTGAGTAGCATACTCGCAAAAAGTTTCCGTAGGCTTCTTCTTAAAATTCTGAATGTAGAACACATCTGGCGCGTTCTCTGTATTAAACCTGAACAGGTCCATGAAGTCTAACGTCATGCTCACTACAATGACCCGGTCGGTCGTTACGTAGAATCTGCATTATATTTACTGTTAATGCCTTTTCATAGGTTGTTTATACTGTCCATGATGTATAAGAGTTGGTTAGCTCGGTCTTGGAATGATTATAGAAGAAATTAAGACACTTAATCTCTAAAAGTAGCTTAAGAGTTAGAAACGTCAACCGAGAGTTGACTTACTGGTAAACAACCTCGGAATGCGGATTTTATGGATCGAATAGATTCGTTAGGTGATTTGGGACTTAGGAGTGTGTCCGGAATATTTTTGTGATGTCCGGTGTAGAATTAGGCTTGAATTGGCGAAAGTTAGTTTTTGGCGATTTCTGATCGACAGTGGAAAATAGGCTATCGAGGTCGGAATGGAATTCCGACCATTGGAACAGATTTGTAATGTCATTTTGGATATGTCTGCAAAATTTCAGGTCAATCGGAGTTGTTTTGGACAGTTTCGGCGTCGTTGGTGGAATTTAGGAATTTCAAAGTTCATAGGCTTTAATTTGATGCGATTTTAGTGTTTTGATGTTGTTTTTGGTGTTTCGAAGGCTCGACTAAGTTCGAATGATGTTATGGGACGTGTTGGTATATTTGTTGAGATTTTCGAGGGCCTCAGGTGGATTTCGAAAGGTTAACAGATCAATTTAGACTAGAAGAAAAGCTGCTGCATTTTTTCACAGCAGCATGAACAGTAACTCGGATGAACAGTACTCGGGTGAACATTAACTTGGATGAACAGTAACTCGGGGTGAACAGTACTCGGGTGAACAGTAAAAGCGTGAACAATATTTAAATAAACCCTCCGCGACCATTAAACCCTTTTACACCATTTTTGAACGGGAAAAGAGCTTTGAGGCGATTTTGAAGAGAGGAAATCATTGTTCTTTATTGAGATTTGGAGCACTCGGAAGTTGATTCGAGAAGAAAGCGTGTTGTAGAGTAGCTTTTCGGGCTAGTTCGAGGTAAGTAATGTCTTTAAATCCTGTCCTGAGGGTATGAAACCCCGGACTTTGCATCCTTTCACGATTTTGGAGTGCACAAATTGGGAATTTGGAAATATATTCCTTTTAGGCGACTATTGAGTTGCGAAATCGCTTTTAAAGCCTATGCTTAATAGTATTTATATATTTGGGATGTAAGCCATGTTTGGGACCTAATACCGATCTGTTTAACCCCTTGGGGGCTATTTTACTGATATTCCTCACTTGATATGTTATGATTTTTCACTCAGTCCTTCTTGATAATTGTTTTGACACTCAAAGTATGTTGATATTATTTCTTGAAAATGAAATACTATTTTTAGGTCGAGAACCCGATATATATATGGCCCGAGTGGCATATTGAGAGTGTCTGACTAAGTGAGGTCGAGAGCCTATATTGTGAGGATGTTATGATATGAGAGAGGCCGAGTGCCTGAGAGTGATTGATGCCATGATTTGGCTTATTTATAGCGCTTGGGCTGAAGGAGCCCCTCCGGAGTCTGTACACACCCCCAGTGAGCGCAGGTACCTACTGAGTGCGACTGCCGAGTGACGAGTGAGTGGGAGGCATGAGTGATTGTGAGGTGCTGAGTGACTGTTACAGAGAGATGGTGAGGTGGTGAGGGAATATTTACGAGTGATGATTATGGCCCGAGGGGCAGATGTATGATGATATTTTATTGAGTATTGAACATGATTCACTTCATTTTTCAAACTGATATTTTGAGACTTTTACCGAGAAATACTGGAAAATATACTTGTTTTACATAATTTTACGGAAACTGGTTTAAGCTTATATACACTTATTTGAACCGTGGTATTTTCCTGTTTTGTGGATTGGTGTAATTATGCTGTGTGTTTCTTATTCTTCAGACTGTGATTTATTTTAATTACTACTGAGTTGGCGTACTCATCATTACTCCTTTTATATCTGTGTACAGATCCAGGTACTAGTGCGGAGCAGTAGCCATATTTGCTCGTTATCAGCAGCATTTACGGGATTTCAAGGTAGCTGTCCAGCGTCCGCAGCTTCTTCATTTCCCTTGCTTATCAATATTAGCATTTGATTCCTAGACATTGTTTATGACATTAGCAGAGTTAGTTTTAATTCTTAGATGCTCATGACCATGTTGACTCCAGTCCTGGAGGAATTGTTTAGATAATGAATTATTTTATATTTGTTTAAAGACTTAGGAAATTTTCATACTTGCTATGCAAATATTAAATAATATTGCAATATTTGATTAAACTAAAGTGTGTAGTTATGTGATGGTTGGTTAGCCTAGTTTCACGATAGGCACCATCACGGTATGTTAGGATATGGGGTCGTGATAAGTTGGTATCAGAGCTTTAGGTTACACAGGACTCAACGGTCATGAGCAGGTTTAGTAGAGTCTTGCGGATCGGTACGGAGATGTCTGTACTTATCTTCGAGAGGTTGCAGAACCCTTAGGAAACATCTCATTTTCTTGAACTCTGTCGTGCCATTCTATTGATTCGAGAAATCTAAATTCTTGTTGTTTCATTCTTTCATAGATGGTAAGGACACGCACTACGGAACAGGGTGACCAGACACCAGCTGGACCCATGAGAGGTTGAGTCCGCGGTCGAGGCTGTGGTAGAGGTAAGGGACCAGCCCAGGCAGCAGTCGGGGTAGTACCAGAGGATCCCCCTGTTATTCAGGATCAGGTTCCCGCCAAGGGTGCTCCAGCGGGATAGGTCCAGGCACTGGCAGTGCCCATAGTCATTCCGGGTCTTCAGGAGACCTTGGCTCAGATTTTGACAGCATGCACCCGTTTAGCTCAGGCAGTCGATATGTCTACTACTGCCGCTACGCCTCAGGCTGGGGGAGGCAATCAGACTCCAACTGCCGAGGTACCTGAGCAGGTTGTACAAGGTATGCATGCACCAGGGACAATCCTAGTTATGCTCAAGGATGAGCAGCGTAGGCCGGAGAGGTTCAGTAGACTTCAGCCTACGACTTTCAGTGGCATAGAGGGCGAGGATGCCCAAGGTTTTCTGGATAAATGTCAGAGGATGCTCCGTACTGCAGGTATTTTGGAGACCAGCGGAGTTTCATTTGCTACTTATTAGTTTGTTGGTGCTGCTTTCACTTGGTGGGAGGCATTTGAGAGGCGTAGGCCGGTTGGTTCAGAACCTCTCACATGGCAGCAGTTCTCCATGATCATATTGGAGAAGTATGTTCCTTAGTCCCACAGAGAGGAACATCACAGACAGTTTGAGAAGCTGCGCGAGGGAGAGTTGTTAGTTACTCAGTACGAGATGCAGTTTTCCGAGTTAGCTAGACATGCTTCTGAGCTAGTCCCTACTGATAGGGAGAGGATCAGGAGATTTGTAGATGGTCTCACGTATCATCTTCGGGTTTTGATGACCAGAGAGAGAGTGTATGGAACCATATTTGAGCAGGTTGTTGACATAGCTCGGGATATTGAGTCGGTTCGCAAGCAGGAGCGTGAGGAGAGGGAGGCAAGGAGGCCTCAGGGATCAGGTAACTTCAGCGGTGCCCCTCCCAGAGGGCAATTTCAACATAGCAAAAGTCGTCCATTTAGACCTCCACACCTAGTCCGTCCAGCCTATAGTGGCGCATCTTCGGGGCAGGGCCCCCGTAGCTCTCATCAGGGTCGTTCTTCCTTTAGTGCCCTTCCAGCTCGGAGCTCATCCAGAGCATCATCATATCAGGGTTCTTCTGTACATGGTTCGTCCGGTGGTTATCATAGTGGTAGGGGTTCCCTTCAGTCCCCATCTCCAACTCTAGGTAGTTGCTTCGAGTGTGGAGAGGTTGGTCATGGATGGAGTGTTTTCCCTCGTCGTGCTAGTGGATCATCTCAGCAGAGGGTTCAGCCCTCGACTTCAGCCCCAGTGACCACACTACCTACCCAAGCAGTTAGGGGTGGTGGTCAGGTAGCGAGAGGCTGCCCTAGAGGGGGAGGTCGAGCAGGTGGAGGCCAACCACGTATTTATGCACTTCTAGCTAGGCCTGATGTTATGGCCTCATATGCGGTGATTACAGGTACTATCTCAGTTTGTCATAGTGATGCTTTGGCTTTATTTGACCCTGGTTCCACATACTCTTATGTTTCATCGTATTTTTCTCATTTTCTGATATGCCCCATGAGTTTTTAGTTACATCTGTTCATGTTTCGACTCCGGTGGGCGATACTATCGTTGTGTACCGGTCGTGTGTTATATCTATTAGGGGTCTGGAGACCCGAGTGGACTTGATGTTACTAAGTATGGTTGGTTTCGATGTGATACTGGTCATGGATTGGTTATCCCCATGTCGTGCTATTCTTGATTGACACGCTAAGACCGTAATCCTGGCTATGCCCGGATTTTTGAGAGTTGAGTGGAGAGGGTCTATAAACCATGTACCTAGCAGAGTGATTTATTATTTGAAAGCTCAGCGTATGGTTGAGAAAGGATGTGAATCTTATCTTGCCTTCGTGAGGGATGTTAGTAGTGAGACTCCTTATATTGATTCTGTTCTTGTGGTCCGTGATTTTTCGGACGTATTCCCCGCAGACCTACCAGGCATGCCACCTGACAGGGACATTGATTTTGGTATTGACTTGGTGCCAGACACCCAACCTATCTCTATTCCACCTTATCGTATGACACCAGCGGAGTTGAAAGAATTGAAAGAGCAACTTCAAGAACTCCTAGATAAGGGGTTCATTTGGCCTAGTGTGTCACCTTGGGGTGCACCAGTGTTGTTTGTGAAGAAGAAAGATGGTTCTATGCGCATGTGTATTGATTATAGGCAGCTGAACAAGGTTACGGTGAAGAACCGTTATCCTTTGCCTCATATTGATGACTTGTTTGACCAACTTCAGGGAGCGAGAGTGTTCTCCAAGATTGACTTGAGGTCTAGGTATCATCAGTTGAAGATTCGGGATTCTGACATTCCGAAGACTGCTTTCAGGACCAGATACGGTTATTATGAGTTCTTGGTTATGTCATTTGGGCTGACCAATGCCCCAGTCGCGATCATGTAATTGATGAACATCGTGTTTCAGCCTTACCTTGATTCATTCGTCATTGTGTTCATTGATGACATCCTGGTTTATTCTCGTAGCCAAGAGGAGCATGCTCAGCATTTGAGGATTGTGTTGTAGAGGTTGAGAGAGGAGAGCTTTCAGAAGCTCAAGTCCGCATTGACCACAACTACAATATTAATCTTGCCTACTGGTTCGGGTTCTTACACAGTTTATTGTGATGCTTCTAGAGTTGGCTTAGGAGCGGTATTGATGCAGGACGGTAGGGTGATTGCCTACGCTTCTAGACAACTGAAGGTGCACGAGAAGAACTATCCAGTGCACGATCTTGAGTTAGCTACCATTGTTCATGCCTCAAAGATTTGGCGCCAATATTTGTATGGGGTACAGTGTGAGATTTTCACCGACCATCGCAGTTTGCAGTATCTGCTGAGGCAGAAGGACTTGAATTTGCGTCATAGGAGATGGTTGGAGCTTCTCAAGGATTATGATCTCACCATTTTGTATCATCCGAGGAAAGCCAATGTAGTGGCCGATTCTTTGAGTCGCAGGGCCGAGAGTTTGGGGAGTCTAGCTTACCTTTCAGCAGCAGAGCGACCTTTAGAACTTGATGTCCAGGCTTTAGCGGGTCAGTTAGTGAGACCGGATTTGTCAGACCCTCCACGGGTATTAGCTAGCATGGCTTCCCGGTCTTCTCTTTATGATCAGATTAGAGCTCGCCAGTATGAAGACCCACATTTGTTAGTACTTCAGGATAGGGTCCGTCGTGGTGATGCCAGGGATGTGACTATTGGTGATAACGTAGTTATGAGGATGCAGGGCCGTATTTCCGTGCCCAATGTGGATCATATTCGAGAGTTGATATTAGTAGAGGCCCATAGCTCGCGGTATTCCATTCATCCGGGTGCTGCAAAGATGTATCAGGATCTGAGAAAGCAGTATTGGTGGAGGCGGATGAAGAAAGATATTGTTGAGTATGTAGCATGGTGTCTCAACTGCCAGCGGGTCAAGTATGAGCACCAGAGACAAGGTGGATTACTTCAGAGGTTAGATATTCCGGAGTGGAAGTGGGAGCGAATTACTATGGACTTTGTAGTTGGACCCCACGGACTTCGAAGGGTTTTGATGCTATTTGGGTCATTGTGGACCGACTGACTAAGTTCACGCACTTCATTCTTGTTGGTACTGCAAGTTCATAGCGGTTTGCTGGTATTTACATTAGGGAGATTGTCCGATTACATGGAGTTCCGGTTTCTATCATGACAGAGGTACATAGTTCACATCTCAGTATTAGAGGGCCGTGTAGAGAGGTATGGGTACTCAGGTAGAGTTGAGTACATCTTTTCATCCTCAGACCGACTGGCAGTCGGAACGGTCTATTCAGATTTTAGAGGCCATGTTGCGTGCCTGCGTGATTGATTTTGGTGGTTCATGGGATCAATTTCTGCCACTAGCGGAGTTTGCATATAATAACAGCTACCAGTCCAGTATTCAGATGGCCCCGTAGAGGCTTTATATGGTAGGAGGTGTAGATCTCCGGTTGGTTGGTTCGAGCCCGGTGAGGCTAGGCTATTAGGCCTAGACTTGGTTCAGGATGCGTTGGAGAGGGTGAAGTTGATTCAGGAACGACTTCGCACGACGCAGTCTTGCTAGAAGAGCTATGCGTACCGGAAGGTTTGGGATGTGTCTTTTATGGAGGGTGACAAAGTACTACTGAAGGTGTCACCCATGAAGGGTATTATGAGGTTCGAAAAGAGGGGAAAACTAAGTCCCCGGTTTATAGGTCCTTTTGAGGTGCTTCAGAAGGTTGGAGATGTGGCTTATAGACTTGCCTTGCCACCCCGCTTGTCGAGTATTCATCTGGTATTTCATGTGTCGATGCTACGGAAATTTGTTGGTGACCCGTATCATGTTTTAGACTTCAGTATAGTTCAGCTACAGGATGATATGTCATATGAGGTAGAGTTAGTGGCTATTTTGGGTCGTCAGGTTAGGAAGTTGAGGTCAAAGGAGATAGCTTCAGTGAAGGTACAATGGAGAGGTCAGCCAGTGGAGGAGGTTACTTGGGAGACCGAGCGGTAGATGCGGAGCATATATCCTCACTTGTTTGAGACTCCAGGTATGTTTCTAGACCCGTTCGAGGACGAACGTTTGTTTAAGAAGGGGAGAATGTAACGACCCGATCGGTCATTACGTAGAATCTGCATTATATTTACTATTAATGCCTTGTCATAGGTTGGTTATATTGTCCATGATGTATTAGAGTTGGTTAGCTCAGGCTTGGAATGATTATAGAAGAAATTAAGACACTTAGTCTCTAAAAGTAGCTTTAGAGTTAGAAAAGTCAACTGAGAGTTGACTTATTGGTAAACGACCTCGGAATGCAGATTTTATGGCTCGGATAACTTTGTTAGGTGATTTGGGACTTAGGAGTGTGTCTGAAATATTTTTGTGATATCCGATGTAGAATTAGGCTTGAATTGGCGAAAGTTAGTTTTTGGCAATTTTCGATCGGCAGTGGAAAATAGGCTATCGGGGTTAGAATGGAATTCCGACAGTTGGAACAGGTTCGTAATGGCATTTTGGATATGTCTGCAAAATTTCAGGTCAATCGGAGTTGTTTTGGATAGTTTCGGCGTCGTTGGTGGAATTTAGGAATTTCACAGTTCATAAGCTTGAATTTGATATGATATTGGTGTTTTGATGTTGTTTTTGGTGTTTTGAAGGCTCGACTAAGTTTGAATGATGTTATGGGACGTGTTGGTATATTTGTTGAGATTTCCGAGGGCCTCAGGTGGATTTCGAAAGGTTAACAGATCAATTTAGACTAGAAGAAAAGTTGTTGCGTTTTTTCCTAGCAGCATGAACAGTAACTCAGATGAACTGTAACTCGGGTGAACAGTAACTCGGGTGAACAGTAACTCGGATGAACAGTTACTCAGATGAATAGTAACTCGGGTGAACAGTAACTCGGGTGAACAAAACTCGGGTGAGCAGTAACTCGGGTGAACAGTAAACGCGTGAACAATATTTAAATAAACCCTCCGCGACCATTAAACCCTTTTACACCATTTTTGAACGGGAAAAGAGCTTTGAGGAGATTTTGAAGAGAGGAAATCATTGTTCTTCATTGAGATTTAGAGCACTCGGAAGTTGATTCGAGAGGCAAGCGTGTTGCAGAGTAGCTTTTCGGGCTAATTCGAGGTAAGTAATGTCTTTAAATCTTGTCCTGAGGGTATGAAACCCCGGACTTTGCATCCTTTCATGGTTTTGGAGTTCACAAATTAGGAATTTGGAAATATATTCCTTTTTAGGCGACTATTGAGTTGAGAAATTGCTTTTAAAGCCTATTCTTAATAGTATTGATATATTTGGGTTGTAAGCCATGTTTGGGGCCTAATGCCGATCTGTTTAACCCCTTGGGGCTATTTTACTGATATTCCTCACTTGATATGTTATGATTTTTCACTCAGTCCTTCTTGATAATTGTTTTTACACTCAGAGTATGTTGATATTATTTCTTGAAAATGAAATACTATTTTTGGGTCGAGAACCCGATGTATTTATGGCCCGAGTGGCATATTGAGAGTATTTGACTGAGTGAGGCCGAGAGCCTATATTGTGAGGATGTTATGATATGAGAGAGGCCGAGTACCTGAGAGTGATTGATGCCATGATTTGGCTTATTTATAGCGCTTGGGCTGAAGGAACCCCTCCGGAGTCTGTACACACCCCCAGTGAGCGTAGGTACCTACTGAGTGCGAGTGCTGAGTGACGAGTGAGTGGTAGGCATGGGTGATTGTGAGGTGCTGAGTGACTGTTACAGAGAGATGGTGAGGTGCTGAGGGAATATTTACGAGTGATGATTATTGTCCGAGGGGCAGATGTATGATGATATTTTACTGAGTATTGACCATGATTCACTTCATTTTTCAAACTGATATTTTGAGAGTTTTACCGAGAAATACTGGAAAATATACTTGTTTTACAGAATTTTACGGAAACTGGTTTAAACTTATATACACTTATTTGAACCGTGATATTTTGCTTTTTTGTGGATTGGTGTAATTATGCTGTGTGTTTCTTATTCTTCAGATTGTAATTTATTTTAATTACTACTGAGTTGGCGTACTCATCATTACTCCTTGTACCTCTGTGTACAGATCTAGGTACTAGTGCAGAGTAGTAGCCATATTTGCTCGTTATCAGCAGCATTTACGGGATTTCGAGGTAGCTGTCCAGCGTCCGCAACTTCTTCATTTCCCTTGCTTATCAATATTAGCATTTGATTCCTAGACATTGTTTATGACATTAGCAGAGTTAGTTTTATTTCTTAGATGCTCGTGACCATGTTGACTCCAGTCCTGGGGGAATTGTTTAGACAATTGATTATTTTATATTTGTTTAAAGACTTAGGAAATTTTCATACTTTCTATGCTGATATTAAATGATATTGCAATATTTGATTAAACTAAAGTGTGTAGTTATGTGATGGTTGGTTAGCCTAGTTCCACAATAGGCTCCATCACAGTATGTTAAGATTTGGGGTCGTGATAAGTTGGTATCAGAGCTCTAGGTTACACAGAACTCAACGGTCATGAGAAGGTTTAGTAGAGTCTTGCGGATCGGTACGGAGATGTCTATACTTATCTTCGAGAGGCTGCAGAACCCTTAGGAAACATCTCATTTTCTTGAACTCTGTCGTGCCATTCTATTGATTCGAGAAATCTAAATTCTTGTTATTTCATTCTCTCACAGATGGTGAGGACACGCACTACGGAACAGGGTGACCAGATACCAGCTGGACCCATGAGCGGTCGAGGCCGCAGTCGAGGCCCTGGTAGAGGTAGGGGACCAGCCTAGGCAGCAGTCGGGGTAGTACCAGAGGATCTCCCTGTTATTCAGGATCAGGTTCCCGCCGAGGGTGCTCCAGCGGGATAGGTCCAGGCACTGGCAGGTCATTCCAGGTCTTCAGGAGACCTTGGCTCAGATTTTGACAGCATGCACCAGTTTAGCTCAGGCAGTCGATATGTCTACTACTGCCGCTACGCCTTAGGCCGGGGGAGGCAATCAGACTCCAACTGCCCAGGTACCTGAGCAGGTTGTACGGGGTATGCATGCACCAAGG
Organism: Nicotiana undulata; assembly: GCA_005239495.1. Taxonomy (NCBI): domain Eukaryota; kingdom Viridiplantae; phylum Streptophyta; class Magnoliopsida; order Solanales; family Solanaceae; genus Nicotiana; species Nicotiana undulata. The sequence goes on along the minus strand of ML241567.1, from coordinate 35,929 downwards.
ACAGTCCCAGCTCAGCCAGTTGCCCCAGCTCAGTCCCGGTTATGCCTGAGGTTGAGCAGCATAGGCTGGAGAAGTTTAGTAGACTTCAGCCTTCGACTTTCAGTGGCATAGAGGGCGAGGATGCCCAAGGTTTCTGGATAAATGTCAAAGGATGCTTCGTACTGCGAGTATTTTGGAGACCAGCGGAGTTTCATTTGCTACTTATCAGTTTGTTGGTGCTGCTTTCACTTGGTGGGAGGCATTTGAGAGGCGTAGGACGGTTGGTTTAACACCTCTCACATGGCAACAGTTCTCCACGATCATTTTGGAGAAGTATGTTCCTTAGTCCCACAGAGAGGAACATCACAGACAGTTTGAGCAGCTGCGCCAGGGAGAGTTGTTAGTTACTCAGTACGAGATGCAATTTTCTGAGTTAGCTAGACATGCTTCTGAGCTAGTCCCTACTGATAGGGAGAGGATCAGGAGATTTGTAGATGGTCTCACGTATCAGCTTCGGATTTTGATGACCAGAGAGAGAGTGTATGGAACCATATTTGAGCAGGTTGTTGACCTAGCTCGGGATATTGAGTCGGTTCGCAAGCAGGAGCGTGAGGAGAGGGAGGCCACAGAGATCAGGTAACTTCAGTAGTGCCCCTTCCAGAGGGAAATTTCAACATAGCAGAAGTCGTCCATCTAGACCTCCACAGCTAGTCCGTCCAGCCTATAGTAGCGCATCTTCGGGGCAGGGCCCCTGCAGATCTCATCAGGGCCATTCTTCCTTTAGTACCCTTCCAGCTCGGAGCTCCTCCAGAGCATCATCATATCAGGGTTCTTCTGTACATGGTTTGTCCGGTGGTTATCATTGTGGTAGGGGTTCCCTTCAGTCCCCATCTCCAACTCTAGGTAGTTGCTTCGAGTGTGGAGAGGTTGGTCATGGATGGAGTGTTTTCCCTCGTCGTGCTAGTGGATCATCTCAGCAGAGGGTTCAGCCCTCGACTTCAGCCCCAGTGACCACACTACCTACCCAAGCAGTTAGGGGTGGTGGTCAGGTAGCGAGAGGCCGCCCTAGAGGGGGAGGTCGAGCAGGTGGAGGCCAACCACGTATTTATGCACTTCTAGCTAGGCTTGATGCTATGGCCTCATATGCGGTGATTACAGGTACTATCTCAGTTTGTCATAGTGATGCTTTGGCTTTATTTGACCCTGGTTCCACATACTCTTATGTTTCATCGTATTTTGCTCACTTTCTGAATATGCCCCGTGAGTCTTTAGTTACATCTGTTCATGTTTCGATTCCGGTGGGCGATATTATCGTTGTGTACCGGTCTTGTTTTATATCTATTGGGGGTCTGTACCCGAGTGGACTTGATGTTACTAAGTATGGTTGATTTCGATGTGATACTGGGCATGGATTGGTTATCCCCATGTCGTGTTATTCTTGATTGACACGCTAAGACCGTGATCCTGGCTATGCCCGGAGTTCTGAGAGTTGAGTGGAGAGGGTCTATAGATAATGTACCTAGCAGAGTGATTTATTATTTGAAAGCTAAGCGTATGGTTGAGAAAGGATGTGAATCTTATCTTGCCTTCGTAAGGGATGTTAGTAGTGAGACTCCTTCTATTGATTCTATTCTTCTGGTCCGTGATTTTTCGGACGTATTCCCCGCAGACCTACCAGGCATGCCACCTAACAGGGACATTGATTTTGGTATTGTTTTGGTGCCAGACACCCAACCTATCTCTATTCCACCTTATCGTATGGCACCAACGGAGTTGAAAGAATTGAAAGAGCAGCTTCAGGAACTCCTAGATAAGGGGTTCATTTGGCCTAGTGTGTCACCTTGGGGTGCACCAGTGTTGTTTGTGAAGAAGAAAGATGGTTCTATGCGCATGTGTATTGATTATAGGCAGCTGAACAAGGTTACGGTGAAGAACCGTTATCCTTTGCCTCGCATTGATGACTTGTTTGACCAGCTTCAGGGAGCGAGAGTGTTCTCCAAGATTGACTTGAGGTCTGGGTATCATCAGTTGAAGATTCAGGATTCTGACATTCCGAAGATAGCTTTCAGAACCAGATACGGTTATTATGAGTTCTTGGTTATGTCATTTGGGCTGACCAATGCCCCAGTCGCGATCATGTAATTGATGAACATCGTGTTTCAGCCTTACCTTGATTCATTCGTCATTGTGTTCATTGATGACATCCTGGTGTATTCTCGTAGCCAGGAGGAGCATGCTCAGCATTTGAGGATTGTGTTGTAGAGGTTGAGGGAGAAGAAACTTTATGCAAAATTCTCCAAGTGTGAGTTTTGGCTTGGCTTAGTAGCTTTCTCTGGACACGTGGTGTCTAGTGAGGGTATTCAGGTTGATCCGAAGAAGATTGAGGCAGTGCAGAGTTGGCCCAGACCGTCCTCGGCTACAGATATTAAGAGCTTCCTTGGTTTGGCGGGTTATTACTATCGCTTTGTGGAGGGATTCTCTTCTATTGCTTCACCATTGACCAGACTGACCCAGAATGGTGTTCCATTAAGATGGTCCAATGAGTGTGAGGAGAGCTTTCAGAAGCTCAAGTCCGCATTGACCACAACTACAATATTAGTCTTGCCTACTGGTTCGGGTTCTTACACAGTTTATTGTGATGCTTCTAGAGTTGGCTTAGGAGCGGTATTGATGCAGGACGGTAGGGTGATTTCCTACGCTTCTAGACAACTGAAGGTGCACGAGAAGAACTATCCAGTGCACGATCTTGAGTTAGCTGCCATTGTTCATGCCTCAAAGATTTGGCGCCAATATTTGTATGGGGTACAGTGTGAGATTTTCACCGACCATCGCAGTTTGCAGTATCTGCTGAGGCAGAAGGACTTGAATTTGCGTCAGAGGAGATGGTTGGAGCTTCTCAAGGATTATGATCTCACCATTTTGTATCATCCGAGGAAAGCCAATGTAGTGGCCGATTCTTTGAGTCGCAGGGCCGAGAGTTTGGGGAGTCTAGCTTACCTTTCAGCAGCAGAGCGACCTTTAGAACTTGATGTCCAGGCTTTAGCGGGTCAGTTAGTGAGACCGGATTTGTCAGACCCTCCGCGGGTATTAGCTAGCATGGCTTCCCGGTCTTCTCTTTATGATCAGATTAGAGCTCGCCAGTATGAAGACCCACATTTGTTAGTACTTCAGGATAGGGTCCGTCGTGGTGATGCCAGGGATGTGACTATTGGTGATGACGTAGTTATGAGGATGCAGGGCCGTATTTCCGTGCCCAATATGGATCATATTCGAGAGTTGATATTAGTAGAGGCCCATAGCTCGTGGTATTCCATTCATCCAGGTGCTGCAAAGATGTATCAGGATCTGAGACAACAATATTGGTGGAGGCGGATGAAGAAAGATATTGTTGAGTATGTAGCTTGGTGTCTCAACTGCCAGCAGGTCAAGTATGAGCACCAGAGACCAGGTGGATTACTTCAGAGGTTAGATATTCCGGAGTGGAAGTGGGAGCGGATTACTATGGACTTTGTAGTTGGACCCCACAGACTTCGAAGGGTTTTGATGCTATGTGGGTCATTGTGGACCGACTGACCAAGTCCGCGCACTTCATTCCTGTTGGTACTGCAAGTTCATAGCGGTTTGCTAGTATTTACATTAGGGAGATTGTCCGATTACATGGAGTTCCGGTTTCTATCATGACAGAGGTACATAGTTCACATCTCAGTATTAGAGGGCCGTGTAGAGAGGTATGGGTACTCAGGTAGAGTTGAGTACATCTTTTCATCCTCAGACCGACTGGCAGTCGGAACGGTCTATTCAGATTTTAGAGGCCATGTTGCGTGCCTGTGTGATTGATTTTGGTGGTTCATGGGATCAATTTCTGCCACTAGCGGAGTTTGCATATAATAACAGCTACCAGTCCAGTATTCAGATGGCCCTGTAGAGGCTTTATATGGTAGGAGGTGTAGATCTCCGGTTGGTTGGTTCGAGCCCGGTGAGGCTAGGCTATTAGGCCTAGACTTGGTTCAAGATGCGTTGGAGAGGGTGAAGTTGATTCAGGAACGACTTCGCACGACGCAGTCTTTCCAGAAGAGCTATGCGTACTGGAAGGTTCGGGATGTGTCTTTTATGGAGGGTGACAAAGTACTACTGAAGGTGTCACCCATGAAAGGTATTATGAGGTTCGAAAAGAGGGGAAAATTGAGTCCCCGGTTTATAGGTCCTTTTGAGGTGCTTCAGAAGGTTGGAGATGTGGCTTATAGACTTGCCTTGCCACCCTGCTTGTCGAGTATTCATCTGGTATTTCATGTGTCGATGCTACGGAAATATGTTGGTGACCCGTATCATGTTTTAGACTTCAGTATAGTTCAGCTACAGGATGATATGTCATATGAGGTAGAGCTAGTGGCTATTTTGGGTCGTCAGGTCAGGAAGTTGAGGTCAAAGGTGATAGCTTCAGTGAAGGTACAATGGAGAGGTCAGCCAGTGGATGAGTTTACTTGGGAGACCGAGCGGTAGATGCGGAGCAGATATCCTCACTTGTTTGAGACTCCAGGTATGTTTCTAGACCCGTTCGAGGACGAACGTTTGTTTAAGAAGGGGAGAATGTAACGACCCGGTCGGTCGTTACGTAGAATCTGCATTATATTTACTACTAATGCCTTGTCATAGGTTGGTTATATTGTCCATGATGCATCCTTTCACGGTTTTGGAGTGCACAAATTGGGAATTTGGAAATATATTCCTTTTTAGGTGACTATTGAGTTGCGAAATCTCTTTTAAAGCCTATGCTTAATAGTATTGATATATTTTTGATATATTTGGGTTGTAAGCCATGTTTGGGGCCTAATGCCGATCTGTTTAACCTCTTGGGGGTTATTTTACTGATATTCCTCACTTGATATGTTATGATTTTTCACTCAGTCCTTCTTGATAATTGTTTTGACACTCAGAGTATGTTGATATTATTTCTTGAAAATAAAATACTATTTTTGGGTCGAGAACCCGGTATATTTATGGCCCGAGTGGCATATTGAGAGTGTCTGACTGAGTGAGGCCGAGAGCCTATATTGTGAGGATGTTATGATATGAGAGAGGCCGAGTGCCTGAGAGTGATTGATGCCATGATTTGGCTTATTTATAGCGCTTGGGATGAAGGAGCCCTTCCGGAGTCTGTACACACCCCCAGTGAGCGCAGGTACCTACTGAGTGCGAGTGCCGAGTGATTGGGAGGCATGAGTGATTATGAGGTGCTGAGTGACTGTTACAGAGAGATGGTGAGGTGCTGAGGCCTGAGGGAATATTTGCGAGTGATGATTATGGCCCGAGGGGCAGATGTATGATGATATTTTATTAAGTTTTGACCATGATTCACTTCATTTTTCAAACTGATATTTTGAGAGTTTTACCGAGAAATACTGGAAAATATACTTGTTTTAAAGGATTTTACAGAAACTGGTTTGAACTTATATACACTTATTTGAACCGTGGTATTTTACTGTTTCGTGGATTGGTGTAATTACGTTGTGTGTTTCTTATTCTTCAAACTATGATTTATTTTCATTACTACTATGTTGGCGTACTCATCATTACTCCATGTACCTCTGTGTACAGATCCAGGTACTAGTGCGGAGCGGTAGCCATATTCGCTCGTTATCAGCAGCATTTACGGGATTTCGAGGTAGCTGTCCAGCGTCCGCAGCTTCTTCATTTCCCTTCCTTATCAGTATTAGCATTTCATTCCTAGACATTGTTTATGACATTAGCAGAGTTAGTTTTATTTCTAAGATGCTCGTGACCATGTTGACTCTTGTCCTGGGGGAATCGTTTAGACAATGGATTACTTTATATTTGTTTAAAGACTTAGGAAATTTTCATACTTTCTATGATGATATTAAATGATATTGTGATATTTGATTAAACTAAGTGTGTAGTTATGTGATGGTTGGCTAGCCTAGTTCCACGATAGGCGCCATCACGACTTGTTAGGATTTGGGGTCGTGACACTCACTCAATTTGACCATTTCCTGGGGTCTTGGCTGATGTACCAAGACAGAGCATCCCCTGTTAAGCTCCTCATGAACATCTTCATGCGAATCTTTTCATCCTTTCCTACTCCAACCAGTTTATCAATAGGTCCTCATATGGACCCTCAGATCACTTGTACCATCGAACATCTCAAACTTATGAGGTTTGTACCCCTCGGGCAGTTCGACATCGGGCTGTATCCAGAGGTCTTCATAGTTCAGCCCTTCAACTCCTTTGCTTCCCTCAACGCCTTGAACCCGGCTGGTCAGATTCTTAAGTTCTTCAGCCAAGTTCTTGATAAACAAATATTTTTCACTAGACTCAGGTATGTATGAGATGGGTTGGGTGGAGTGCGGCAGAGTCTCCACGTAGATGGGGTTGTTGTGATGGCCTGGCGCCTGGATGTAAAGGTGGTCATTTGTGGAGTTTTTTGGCTCGGGGACGAGTAGTGGAGTATTTCTTAGAGTGTGGCAAGCATTGTATTGTGATGGAAGAGTTTGATTCTTTGGTGGAGTGGTGTGGTGATGAGTTGCGGGATGATTTTGTTTGTTTGGGGTGTTTTGAGGAGGTATGGGATTTTGGGTGTTAGGATGGTTGTCATATGGCACACTGAGTGTGAAGGATAAGTTTGCCAAATTTTGGACCTGCTCAAGCTCCCCTTGGAGCTTCACCAACCTTTGCTCTAGCTGTGACATAGCCTCGTTCTGAACTTGATTACCCTGGCCGTCAGTGGCCTCTACCCGTTCAACTGGTATTGTGTTTCCCAAATCTTCCATTTTTCCTTTACCTTTGCTTCTTCCTTTGGGAGGACTAGGAAGAGGATAGGGTGGAGGGCTCCTGGATCTTGTGTAGTATGATGATGATGCCATAGTGCACGAACCAACCTTTGGGGCGGGGAATAATCAAAAGAACGAAAACAAAACAAAAGGTAGCCAAGTCATTGAGGATTATGAAAATGTATTGCGATATTTAAACACATAGTGCGGGAATATAAAGCGTGTCCTAATTTGAGGAACCTCATTGTGCCCGAGGTAGGCCTAGCGACAAATTAATTTGGAGAACTTAAATGCCAAAATGCCTCATTTAATTAATGTAAAAATAGACGAATCCAAAACGATACTAAAATAATAAACAAGAAATAAAGTCACTAATGGCCATTGGCATTATTACATTAATAAAGCGAAAGAAGAAATCATATCCTACTTGGTCCTAGAAGGACCTTCCCCAAACTCGGCATCCTTGATTCCATCAAACAGGTTCCCCAGCTCGCGAAGTCCTAACAGTAGATATGCTCTGGCCAGATGTCCACCTTCATTCCCCTCGCCTTTTGACAGTCTCCAACTCTCTTGATGAACTTACCCTCCAGCTCGACCATATATACACTTATGATTAGCATACATGCATTCAGTTCTCCATATAAATGCATAGATCGTGATTGCGTCCTTTGGGATTATGAAAAACCCGATGGACTTTTGGATAAGGTTGTCTTAAAGGTTATTGTGTGGACAACACATTAACCTAGCTAGGTTTGACCATGATGCATGCAACAGTTTAACAGAGTAAGGTCTCTATGGGGTATTAGACTGGTACCCTTGAGCGGACAACTCAAGGGGGAAGGCACGAAATCGTCGGTTGCACCGCTGATCGACTAGTTTTATCGCAAATAAGCCTTTCCGAATTTAGGGGTGATATAAAACGGGAAGGGCGCAACCACTCATCAAGCGTTTCTATAGGATTTGTTTTGGCAAGAGTGGAGTATGATGTTGATCATGATATGCAATAAATAAGCAGTAAAGGCATGTATTCATGTATTTGTACGTTGTGAAAGCAGTAAATACAATAGTTATAATTTAAAAAGCGATTACAAAAGGAAACAAGGAAACATGTCGGTCTTGCTTTTGAGGAAAATTATATGCTTGAAGGAAATAAACAATTAATTGCACGTAAGGGGAGAGGGAAGAGGTACACATTCACAAAGTGGTTTGAAATGGTAAAAGCCAAAAATCCTCAGCAGAGTCGCCACGCTGTCGCGCCCCCTTTTTCAACTCCTCCTTTCGGATTAGTCGGGGTCTTGACATTATTGGGACAACTCGTATCCTTTTGGGAAAGGGGTATGCAAGGATTCGAAGAGTCGCCACCTAACGAATTAAGGTGTGTTAGGGCACCTATTTAGGGTCATTTACAAACAAGATTTAGATAACCAGAGAAAGTGTAAGGGCTTGAAATTACTCCAAGGGGAAGGTGTTAGACACCCCTCAGAGTCCACAACCGTGGTTCCCGGCCAAACAAATTTGTGAATTTAAGCAAGTAGAAAATAGGCAATTAATGTTTAAACAAGTAAAGAGTTTTGAAAGATTCGCAGTCTAAGCACACATGTGTCACAAGAGTTTGAGAAATATTTAATATCTAAGTAATGTTTTGAAAGAATTATAATCTAAACCTGTATACAAAGGATATGGGAGTCCTAGGTTGTTTGTCATATGGATCACATCAGTACAATACCCGATAATCACTCCTCATAGAGGGGATACACGTGGTATTGGAGCACCGGTCATCATATCCATATCTACCCTTCCCACCCCTTAGCGGTTATTAAAGCGAATGTTGGTCAGCGACCTCTATTGCGTGTTGTTACCCGTCCCTTCTTAATGGCCCTAGAGGAGTTTAGGACCTCTACCTATAAGGGCAGTTCTAGGCAGACCCTCAGCAAGCAAAACATATAGGACTTCAGCAAATAGAAACAAAGAAGAGTAGATAAGAGGCTCAAATTTACCTCCACAAGCAATGCACATAGACATCACGACTCAAACACAAATAAGGGCGGTACTGTTAAGTAGAACCCTAAGACATGGTGTCTAGGTGAATTCAGAATATAAGCAGATATGCAGATTTATTTTATAACTCAAATATGGGCCCTAATCAGTTTGCCTACTAATTTTAAGACCTGTTAAACATTAGGCAGCATGCACAAAGAGGCAGATTTCCAGTCTTAACAATTTGATTACCTAAGGCCTGCCTAGGCGGGGGCGACTGTGTATACTACTTACCAGAATTATTAGAGAAACTGTTGTAAAAACATGTTGTTCTAGGTGTTGCAAAGCACAGAATTATTGCCAGTTGTTTTAGAGAAACTGAGTGAAGTTGTTTTATACCTTTTTCATGCATCAATAGTTAAGATAGGTATAGTTGAACGAATAGGATCCTATAACATGATATCTAATGCACATGTAGAGATGTAGAATGATGCATATATAGAATTCCTAAAAAATAGGTTGTTTAAATGCAAAGTAGTCACAGTGTTAAGCATGGTTTCAGAATATGCAAAGTGACAGTTTTTAGTGTTATTTGTCCTATAACATGATTTCTACGCGCGTGGTATGGTAATGGCATGATGATATATGATAACGATTCATATTAATATATTTATCCTAGCACAGGATTTCTAAATGATATAACAGTAGTATAAAAATGGTATACTGAAGCAGTAGACATGAAACCTAAGAAGCATGATTTCAATGCATGATTTGCATACATTGGTCCTAAACATGAGTTCTATTGCGCAAATAGAAATGTAAACATAAAGACATGATTTCTACCCTTTAGCATGCATAGTTACCCTTCCCTTTTCACTATCCGTCCCCAATAGTTGTTTACAAATAATTATTACAGACCATTTGTATGAATTACATAAATGAATAAGGAACAGAAGAAGTTATACTATAGGGAGCCTACCAATAGGCCCAAGATCTCAAGAATTCTCAATGCCAGCAGGTTTCACAGCCTTTCATATAATATGGGTGTGTCAGAGTTCCCTAAGGACCTCAAGGGATCCCGGGCAGTCTTACACCCAGATTTTCATAACCATAATGAGTAAGTGCAGTGTGGAAAGGCCAACTCTAATGCATCAGAGTTCAGATAAATCTCATAGGGATCCCAAAGCAGTCACACATTAGAGGGGCGGAACTTAGGTTTCTAAGAGTAGAGTGAGAGTGCTTGACATAGTTTTGAAAAGATTAAGTAGGAAAGCAGCTTTGAAAATATACTGGTTTGAAATAAGCTTTGAAGAACAAGAGAAGAGTTTTACTTTAGTGAAAACAGTTTGAAAGGAAAGAGGGTAAGACAATCAGAGTCTCAGGATCAGAACAACACACATAGAACAAGAAACAAGGACCAGAACAAGTTTAATAATCACAAGCAGGGAAACGAGGGATTGGGGACAAGTATGAAGCATATAAGAGCAGGTACACAGTAAGCAAAGTGACACAAAAGTTCAAAATCAAGGAAGTCCTAAAAGGGGTAAGGTACAATATGTATTTTCAGGACTACAGGGAAACTAAACATCATATAGCACAAATTGTTGTATGCCAGGAATCTAAAGAAAGCATAAATGAAGCAGAATCATATTGAAATTTGAAAAAGGGGGGTAAACATGCTGAGAGGGGTACATAACATGTAATATGGAATAAGTATAAACAAGTTAAATGCAAGAATCACAGCAAAACCATAAGTAGAAGCATATCAAAAACAGGATGAATTGAAGCACTAAGAGAAACATATTGTTTTTGGACTTAAATTATAATTAGGACATACCAGATAAGAGATGACAAACACAAGATGAAGAATAAGAGAGTAGACTAATCAGTCTTGGCTTGCAGCCGACTGATAATAGCAAGTAATCAGAAGAGGAGCAGAAGAGAGTATATAAGTGTGTAAGAGAGAGAGTTTGAAAAATGTGTGTTCGTGTGTTGAGATAATGAGAGAGTAGAGTATATATAGTTTTGAAAATAGGCAGACGTAAGGTAAAGTATAAATAAGGAAGCAGAATAAATCAATCACAAAATCAGTTTAAGTGCTTCCCCTAATTAAGGGGTTAAATTTCAAACGGTAATAAACATGTAATCAATAAGGTAATTTCAACATAGTAAAAGTATGAGACATGTGATCAATAGGGAAAGGCACTATATGAGGCACATAAGGATATAAATTTCAGCATAGTAAAAGTATAAGGCATGTAATAGAGGCTAAGTTCAGAATATTCCAATTAAGGAATGCACATGTGAATTAATTTGACAAAATTATTCATAGAAATAAGGCAGGAAATTCTGGAAATCAACAAGAAAGCCCCGAGTGAGACTCAAATCACAGGAAATCAGCATCAATCAAGGATAATATCACACATGTAAGGAGATACTCGAAATCAGTAGAGAATATTGTGTAAAAATCAGTAAAGTACTAATCACAATCGTTCGAAGATTCAAGGTGGAAAATAGTACTGATTTAAGAAGAATAAACACACATTAGGCGAACTCAGAAACCCTAATCACGCAAAGTTAGGAATTCACATAGATCACAACAAATAATTAAAGGACTTAGAAGAATAAACATGATTTAGGCAGAAGTAACGAGGAGTCAGAAACCCTAATAGCAAGCACAGAGAAAATATCACAAGAAATCACAAAGTACTAATGAAAGCGAAGCAGTCGTACTAGAACAGGTAAAACATTATCGCAAAATAGACTCAGAATCACAGATTAAAATCAGGAAATTTGGGGGTTTCTATCAAAATGACTCAAACAAAAGGGAAAATCTCAAGTAATGTTGAAACATGGTAAAAATCATAAAATAATGCTAAGAAATTAGAAAGAGGACTATTTTGAAAAATATTAAAAAAACCCTAGTTTGAAAAATGAAGAATCGTTTAGGGAAAAGGAAAATCTTGTGGGAAAACATCAAAATAACTCCTAATATGCACAGATCTATTATAGATCTAGAAAAATCGGAAGTTTAGAAGTTAGGGTTTCAAAGAGAGAACCCAGAGAGGAGAAGAAAAAACTCAAAAGTCACCGGTTTTAGCCGGAAAGTGGTATGATCTTACTCAGACGGCCATGGATGGCCGAAAAAAATGGCATGAGATCATAGGAGGTGAGTGAACCGCCTATGGTTCACTTGAGGGCATCAAGATCAGTGACACACGTTAAGGAGGGAGCCATGAGGCTGTGGGTGGTGAAACCACCATGCTTTCCGGCAAGGCGACGGCCGGAGAAGGGACCAGATTTAGCGGAGGGAGTTGAAGAGACGAGAGAGTTGAGAGAGAGAGAGTTGAGACGGCTAAGTGAGTGAGGGGAAAATGAGAGAGGGGGGAGGGTAGTCTTTAGGTTTAATTATGGAAGGAGGAATCTAGACCGTTGATCAATTTGATCAACGATTGAGATTAATTCCGAATTGAGCCGGGTAGCTTAGGTTTGGGCTTAGGGGTCTAATGGGTTATGTAATTGGGTTAGGGGTTAGGCTAATTTTAGGCTATAATTAAAATAGAAGGGGCTACCTGTTAAATACCTAATTAAATTAACTAAAAATAATTTATAAAAATAACTGATAATTATAAAAAATGAAATTCATGTTTAGAAAATAAATTAAAATGATTACTCAGTATTTAAAAATACGGATGATTAATTTCTGGGTAAACATAGTACAAAATCAAATGATTGGGCTATAAAGCAAAGTTACTGCAATTATAGCCAAAAGGTGCAAATTTGGCTAATTGTGAAATAATTTGGTCTTACTAGGACTCTAAATAATAAATAAAATGAGGAAATGGTTTTGAAATCATTTGTAATGCAATTTTTGTAACTAATTATTGGAAATAAAATGCCAGATAAATTAAAATAAATTAATAAAATATAGGAAAATTATAGAAAAATACCAACTGCTACGAAAGCATGGTTTTGAAGGTATATATGCAAATTAAAAACTATTTTGAGAACAAATTGGGTATCAACACCACCACCCATGCCACCCCCTCTAATACCAGTTCTTGTGCCATTACTAGCTTCAAATACACCACGCGACTATGAACTTGTAAAGTAGTATTCAATTCTTCCTCTATATCGATGCAAACGTGGCTTGCCACGTGAACGAGTGTACTGGGATCTCGTAGAGTTGTGCCTTCAATTTCATTTGAGTCATCCTGGTGGGGGGTTTGGCACGATCCTTTCGTCGTCCCAGTTTAAAAGATCATGCGCCATCGTCTTCAAACTATGCTTAACATATTGAACCTTCACGCTAGTGCCCAATGCTATATCACAAGACATGCAAAATACTTCAACATGCTCATGTATGTCTTGTACTCAGGAGTCATGTTTGGGTAACCAACTTGATAGAACCGATTCAAGTGTAGTTTAATAACATCGCTTCTCCACCTTGTCAGTATATACCTTTCATTAATTTTATCAAACTTCTTTTGCGACAAGATCTTGAGTATATGGCAATAAGTATCCTTCTAGACTCAAACCATTTGCAGTTGCAACTAAAATAATCGTCGATAGGTGTATATTCAACAGTGTACACTACTAGATTTCCATCATTTTTTTTTACAATTGAATAATCACGAACGATAAATTTCTCAACACCGGGGACAACTTGATGATCGTTGGTGTTGCCGACTTCACAATGATATAATTTCCTTAACTGTGTCTTGAAAATTTCATACATTATACGCGTATAACACTGAATTACTTGCTCCTCCCACTTGAACAATGACTCGCACGCAATTTGAAAGCCCTTTGACCTGTAATCCTCTTCCAACTCTTTCTCATGCTTAGCTCTTATAGCCAACTCATTATAACGATCCGATCGGTCGTTTTGAGCTCTAGCGCGTCGTTCAATGGTTTGAGGCTATGAGCAGTTTCATTTCAAGTATTATGACTCGTAGGCGTGGTCGGAATTGAATTTCGGGAAGTTCGGAGTCAATTTGGAAAGAAAATTATCATTTCGGAAGCCTTAAGTTGGAAGAATTGACTAAGATTGGATTTTGAGTAAACGACCTCCGAATCAGGATTTGAAGGTTCCAACAGGTTTGTATGATGATTTCGGACTTGAGTGTATGTTCGGATAGGGTTTTGGATAACCCGAGAGCGTTTCGGCGTATATTGTGGAAGTTAGCATTTTAGAAGAAATTTCATAAGTCTGGGTTGAAGTGCATTTCAGTGATATTGATGTTCGTTTGGGATTACGAATCTGGGAATAGCTCCGTATGGTGATTATGGAGTTGGGAGAGCGATTGGAAGTGAATTCGGATGTCCGTAGGTAATTTTGAAGTCATTTGGCTAAAGATAGAAATTTGAAGGTTTTTGAGAAATCTGATCGGAAAGGAAATTTTGATATCAGGTTCGGAATGTGATTTCGAAAGTTAGACCATGTCCGTAATGTTGAATGTGACTTGAGTGCAAAATTTGGGGTCAATCGGACGTGATTTGATAGGTTTCGGCATCGAATGTAGAAGTTTGAAATTTCAAAGTTCATAAGGCTTGAATTGGAGTGCGATTCGTGGTTTCGGCGTTGTTTGATGTGATTTGAGGCCTCGAGAAAGTCCGGGGGATGTTATGGGACTGATTTGTGTGATTGGACGGGGTCCCAGGGGCCTCAGGTCGTTTCGAGATAATTTCGGACCATTTGTTCCTGTTTGCTGCTGCTGTTTTCTGGTGTATCTGGTGAGCATCGCGATCGCGGTCCTTGAGGTGCGATCGCGGTCCTTGAGGTGCAATCGCGAAGAAGGAAGTTTTAGGGGCTGGAATTTTGCCTTCACGAACGTGTGGTGGTGGACGCGAACGCGAAGGGGTCGCTTTGGCTCTCTACGCAAACACGTCGTGAGGAACGCAGACGCATAGAGGAAAGGGGGCCTATGGGTCGTTTGGCCTATGCGAACGCGAAGGTGATCATGAGAATGCGGAGGCTCATGGTAGTTGACCTTCGCGAACGCATCATGGGTGTCGCGAACACATCCTGGGTGTCGCGAACGCAGAGAAGAATGGGCATGGGCAGATTGTTTAAAAAACGGGAATTTGCCATTTCTCCTCCTATTTTCATTTGGTGTGGGCGATTGTGGGGAGCTTCAAGGGGAGATTTTCTTCAAGTATCACAAGGGAAGTTATTCCAACTCATTTCAAGTTAAATACATAGTTTAGGTTCGGATTTAAGTGTGGGAATTTGTGGAAATTATGGGATTTGGAAGAAAACCTAGAATTTGCATTTTTGGATTTTGACCCCGAATTTGAGATGAAATTAAGAGTAAAATATATATTTGAGCTAGTAAAGTCATGGGTAATTCTTATCTTCGAAAAATTTAGGAATCCGGGCACGTGGCCCAAAGGGTATTTTGGTCAACGTTTCGAGCGGAGTTGGGAATTTATATAATTTGAATTGTTACAAGCATTAGAGTGAATTTTCACTGGTTTTCCTGTTATTTGGTTAGTTTTGGGACATTGTGCATCAATTGGAGTCGTCGGAAGGGCTTGGAAGCCGGTTATGGAATTTCGGAGCGAGGTAAGTCTCCTTTCTAACTTTGTGAGGGGGAATTGTCCCCATAGGTAAACTAATTGAATAAGTGCTACTTTTTGTGGGGGCTACGTACGTACGAGGTGACGGGAGTCCATGCGTAGCTACTATTATGCTTTTGCTGGGTAGTCTAGGACCCACTAGCATGCCTTACTTGTTGTACTTGTGATCTTGCCAATGATATTAGACTGTCAATGAATTAGTAATTGAATACCTAAGGAGGTTAGAGTTTACTTGTCTTAATCATTTAGAAAGAGAATTGATTCTTCCGTGGATAGTTGTGTTCCTGATAGATTTATAATATTTAAACCTTATTTAACTTGGCAAATGAATTTCCAGAAAAATATTTACATATTATCTTCGTGTTCTAACTTCTTTCCTGATAAAAATGTGTATTTATTGCGTGAATATGTGTATCTATGAGTACCTGAGTCGCATATATGATTCGCGAGCAGGATAAATCTATTATTTATATATGACCGTGTCGCATGATCGATTCGCGAGCGGGGAAATAGATGCATCTATGGTTCGCGCCGTTCGACCCTCCGGCAGTGAACATTTTATTATTGTTGGTCCTCGCCGTATGACCCTCGGCATTTCCTGCGCTTGATATATGATATATACCATCTGTGACTTGGACTGTTAAATTTCCTTAAAAATGTAAACTGCTAACTGAAATGACTGAAAACTGAGAATTTATAAATTTATGGAAACAATTGTTCTTTCCTGTCATTATTTGTTATTTGATGTTAATACCCACGTTTGATATCATACATTGATTATATTAAATTGACCTCTAGCAAGAATCAAATTCGACCTCTCATCACTACCTCTTCGGGGTTAGGCGGGATACTTACTGAGTACACGTTGTTTTCGTACTCATGCTACACTTGTTGTGCATTTTTATTGCACAGGTACATTCATAGATAGTGGCCCTACTTGACGCAGTGATGTGGCTGACTTGGAAACTTAGGCGAGCTGCACCATCCAGAGACGACCCGCAGCCAACAGAGTCTCCCTCAGATGTATTGTACTTTATTTTGAATTCCTTGTCCAGTTTGTACTCCGGACAAATATTGTAGTAGATGTATAATTTTTAGAAATTTGCTCATGCACTTGTGACTGTTCTGGGGTGTGTTTTATTAAAATGGAATGTTAAGCTATTATATTTACTTAGCAGATTTTTATTCGATTATTAGGTAATAAAATGAAAAGCAACGATGGTTTCCAAATGCTAAAATAGGAATTTAACTTAACCATTTAAGGATTGGCTTTCCTGACAGTGGTGTCCAGCGCCGTCACGACCTTATGGATTTTGGGTCGTGACAACGTGGTATTAGAGCACTAGGTTCCCTAGGGTTTCACGAGTCATGAGCAAGTCTACTAAGAGTCTTGTGGATCGGTACGGAGACGTATGTGCTTATCTTCGAGAGGCTACATGACTGTTAGGAGTACTTCCCTTTTTGATTCCTCATCGTGAGATTTGATTCCTTTATGGCTTATGCCTACGTTTCTTCTTACTCAATCTTACGCGTCGCGAAACGATTGCTATAAATCGAGGATTTGAGGAACCTTAATGGTGCTACGGATATGGTGCGTGATGTTTTCCATACATAGTTGGTTGTGGCTGTTGCCGTTGCTCGGCAAAAGGATATTATGTTGTTTCAGCTCAATAATTGTGTTTCTGAGAGCCTTGAGGCTATGCTCAGGTTGTTATGATGCTTACGATTGGTTATCGCGCGGTGTTGCTATGATGGTAGAATGCTTGCCCATGTGTCGGGGTAATGAATGACTTGAAGGGAGGTCTTCTCAGAGCGTGATTTCGAGATCTCAGTATTTTAGTTCCGGCGGAGGAAGGGCAATTGGACTATGAATGTTCAAGTTTGGGTGATAAAGTAATAAGACTTGGTGTTTTCAAGTGAGGTGGAATTTTCATCGGTGATGTGATATCATCCTCTTTGATCGAGTAGAATACGTTAAGTTCGCCAGTGTTATAGTTTCTTCGATTTCATTGGGTCAGAGTGTTGTGAAGTAATATTCGAGAAGCGATTGTCAAAGTTCATGGTGTGCGGTGGTTCAGGATTTGAATAAGTATTTCTAATGTAGGCGACTCGAGAAAGATGATATCGACAAGGTTAAAGTTTTGGTGGTCTACTAGTTTAAGAGATACAGAGAATGATATTGAATTGAGGCAACAATTGGGCAACATACGATGAAGGAAGACATGTGAGAAGTGTCAGGTGGCGCATAAATTTCTAAAAGGCCAGGTGTAAGAAAAGGAAGTTAGGTAGTTGCTGCAGGAGTGAGTTTAACTAAAGTGGGAGAGTAGCAGCATAACATAGGAGTTCTGTGGTAAGATGGATACACTTTTTGAGGGGAAGTTTGGAGTGATTTGGGAATTTTAGTGGGCGATGATTGGGTTCACAGATTTAAAGTGAAATATTGACTATTTAGACGGAAATTTGGATACAACATAGAGGAGTTGTTCGGGATGAAGAAGGATGCAGCCTAGCTGTGAATTAGAAGATACCATCGCACATTTAGTAGATGTCCATGAGGAGCGGACGGACTGGTAAAGTTGGTAAATGAGGACGGGCGTAGGATGTGGTATTAATGTCGTAGAGATTGTGCTGTACAAAGTCGTTGGAAGGTGTCAATTGGTAATTTCCGCAGGAGGGTTGTCTCCTGTGAGCAGGTTAGCGGTCGGGTTGGTGGAGCAAGATCATGTCAGCAATGAAGAAAGAATTTTTGTGGGGTCCAAGGTGGTGCAATGAGTAGCTTCAAGCTAAGTGGGAGAGTCCCACCGCCTGCAATTGGGTTGCAGGATTTTCTTCTCATGGGGTTGTGAGTTATCGGCGTATTGGCAAGTTCTTACAACTAAGGGAAAAAGGAGTAAAATGGTAATTGCGCATGGGATTTGATAAATGTGTGCAAAAGTTGACCCTACTGGACCAGGGTTAGGCTTTGGAAGATTCAGAATTTATGCTTAATGCATAGGCGAGTTATAAGGGTAGTGACTAAGTCACGTGCTTCATTGAGAGGGTGTTCGTATGCTAGAAGAGCCTTAGAGTTGATTGTATTCGGGGCCAAGTCAGAGTGGGTGACTCTCAATAGTGGTCCTAATAAATTCGAAGGTTAAGGATGCGGTGCTTAAGGGTTGTATGTCCGCAGTATGGCTAAGAGCCAGGCCTTGCAACAGATTGTGATAGGAGGCGTGGAATGTTCCATGATGTTTTCGGGTTGCAGTATAGTATTGGAGGAATGAGAGAAATAAACTCCAGATTTGGAGGAAGATTATCAAAATGGGTATATCAGTCGAAGATGTGAATGCGCGCAAGGAGGGTGTGAGACGGTTTGGGGGATTGAGACAACATGGTCTCGTGAATCAAGTCCACTCAGGATGAGTGAGTATTGAGTTCGCTATGTGTTGAATGAAGTTACTATTATTTCTAAGGCAATTAAGGATAATTAAAAAAAGATAGATTGGTTATCCATGTTGAGATGGCACATGTACGGTAGTGATCAGTTCCTTCAGTGTGATTAAGTTATGCATTTGGTTTGTGTCGGTGTGTGCGAGGCTTGTCGGCCGCCGTAATAGATTTTAATTGGAAGCATTCAAGTATTATGGCTTGTCAGGTGTAGGCGGATCCCGGAAGGATCATGGGGGTATAGACTATTCCCTGAGGATTTGCCTGTCTTGTGATTACGAGAATTCACTCGTGTGTTGTTATGGTTCTATTGAATTGGGGTAAGAAAATGGTTTCTATATGATGAAGTGTTCACCCTATTAGTGGTTCAGGAGTTATGATGGAATTCTTGTGCTATTTCATGTTGGCATGTTAGGTGCAGTAAGCAGTATGGAACTGGAAGTAAGGATCAAGGTTGCGGTCCAGTGTTGGCAAGGATGCCAGGAGCTCGGATGAGCAAGAAAAGGGATCTGAATGTTAGAGTAAGCTGGTGTTTCCTTCAGTGACACCTAAGATCGGTGTTTGGTGAAAGAGGCTTTGCCTCCTGGTTATGGGTTCTTGAATTGTTCTACAACGTTGGTGTAGTCGATGGTATGGATGTGCAGACTTGTTACCTTGTGTGGAAAGGCCGTGGGAGCATGACCAAGGGAATATCGTATGAGTGTGACATGTAGTCAGTTAATGGATTGACGATTTAGACTAAGTATAAAGAAGTGTAATATTGCTTATTTGAGAAATTATGCTTGGAAAGCGTTCAGTTCATTTGGTAGTGGATTGTGGGGTATTTGTCCCGGCTATGATGGTTGTTCTTGCGTGTTATGAAAATAAGTGGGTTATTATGGACCCAGGTAAAGCTATCAGTCTAGTGCAGTGCGAGCAAAATCGTCTTGAGGGTTGTGAATGCATTCAAATATGGTTGTGGGCTCCATGTGAGTCAGGTGTGTTCATTTCAGTATGGCGCTTCTCAAGGAGGGGTGTTGGAATATCAGATGTAGTTTCGTCTTTGTCCAATTCATGTAATATTATGATTATGCCGTTGGAAGTTGTGAAACGGCTTGATAATTTCTTATGTGTTGAGTTTCCGCGTAGAGATGGTGTTATGTGATAAGGATTGTCACGACCCAAACAGGAGGATCATGACTGGTACCCGGGCCATACCTGCCGAGCACCAACGTACATTCTATCTAATCCTATTATTATCTTTAAGGGCCGACGAGATCAATATAAGTGGTAGATATGGATTATGAACGCCAAACAATGAAAGATAATGGAATGAACATGCATAACATGGGATAACAAGACTTCCAAGAAACTACATATAAGTTAGGAGCTACCACACTTCCATGAAAGACTATACAACAAAAATCATCTGACAAGGCATACCAAACTATACATAAGCCGACACCTGTCTATGAGCCTCTAAAGGAGCATAAGTAATGCAACATAGTCGGAACAGGGCCCCGACATACCCATAATATCTATAACAAAAATGCATACCAAGACCACGGCAAGTCCGGAGAAGGGATCTCGCCTATAACCGTTGAACTGGAAAGCCTACTGTGGTGGGGGAACTGCGTCTACCTGTCAATCAGGACCTGCAGCACGACATGCAATGTCCATAAATAAAAAGGACGTCAGTACGAATAATGTACTGAGTATGTAAGGCTGGTCAATATAAATATGAACAATAATGTAAAGAGAGGTAGAGAAGATACAACTTGTAACATCTGAGTGCTTCTAAGAGACAGTAACATGAAATGCATGATACATATATATATATATATATATATATACACATAATCTTTTAAAACATCCGCCTTTGTGGGCATCATCATCATCATAGAACATTCACCTCTGTGGGCACCATCATTATCATATCATACCCGACCTCAAAGAGGACTCGATAAACCTAACTGATCAGTGGTTGCACAATAGGTTCCATACCCGGCCGACTATAGCGCGGCTCGGTAGAGTAAAATAGATACATATATATAATGCATGCAGGACTCATTGGAATCATGTTCTGAACATTACGTAGTGACGTAAGGTCGATATTTTCTGTACACATCATTAGGGATAACTCTTCATTGAGAATATTATAAGAATCCGGAGTACCAACAACATTGATAACATAAGAATAAGAGAAGCAACCTCAACATCAATTGTTCCATAATAAGGGAAACAATGTAAGTACTGCTAGCTTCTAAGAGTAGAGTATCTTTGGAAGCTCGTTCACTGCATTATGTACAATCAGAGNCGATGAAACGGACAGAACCTCCCATATATATATGACTTCACACAAGTCAAAACAATCACCAAACATTCCAAACAACACCAATAATAATCAAATTGAGCCTCCCAAAATAGTCCACACAACCTAATAACTTCATACATAAGACGACCATCGTAGTCGTGTCAAACGACCCGGAAATGTTATGACGAATGACCAGACCACAACCCTAAATATATATGGTGTTTATCCACACCCTTCCTCCTCCAAAACTCCACAATACAGTAGTAAAACACGCATCCCAACATAAACATAAAACAGTCCGCAAAACAGTCCGCTACAAGTGAATAACTCGAACTCACGTCTTCCGATCACCGTCCCGTGAATTCTTACAAGTATAAAACGAATTACCATGAATTTACAGAACAAAAAATGGATGAAAGAGAGCAGTAAACTCACCTTACTTGTTGGATAACTCAGCTCTTATCTTGGTTCTTCAAACTCTAGGGTTTACCCCCAATTTGAACTTGAAAGAGAGGGAAAATCAATTAGGGTTTGTGGATAATTTTTGGGAGGAGGTTTGCAAGGGTTTAGGTCTGGTTATTTGTGAAATATAATGAGTAAAATATAGCAGGAGATAAGACTTTTAATGGGCTCTTTGTCTGACCCGAAATTGCCTCTTTTTGGGCTATCATTTAACCAAGTAGGTGACCCACCTACTTGTCACCAGCCTGTGCAGTCTCGCGAAAAAGTCTATATTTCTCTACTCTATGTTTTATTGATAAACGGTTTAATGCGTTGGAAACTACACTCATATATCTTTAATTTGGTGGGTAGATCACCCTGTAATTCCTAGTAGATTGGGATAAAAGCTTAATAACATTTGACCTAAAGTTTAAGTAAAACTATGAACCTAAGTTGCGACAACTCTTGTCGACTTTTGTTTCATAACTTGTTTGACTTCAAGACTATGATACAGTTATTATATGATTCAAATACCTTAAAACACGACCTCTTGAGAGTATCAAGCACCCCTAGGTTTACCCAAAAATACGAGTTACAACATCCTTGATTCGTTTAACTTCTAATACGTGTTAATCACTCTTATACACTCTTGTATCATTTAAGATCAATAGGATTAACTTCTTATCATCTCAAAGATAATCTCTTCTCATGTTTATGTCGATTAACTTATGGCATGAGAAAACATACGTGAATATGGGTTGTAACACCCTCCCCCTCCTTAGGAGCATTCGTCCTCGAATGTAAGTGTTTAGGGGGAGACTAACTCATCGTGGATTCCAACGGAAATTTCAGGCCCAGTTTTCCCTTATAAAATGGATACTAGACAAACTTGCAAGCAGTTAAACCTAATGTATTACCTTGCAAGGCTACGCTAAGCATTATGGATATGTACACTATCTGCATATCATCATTGTGTATTAATGAAGAGTACTATCAAGCTATTGCTTACCTTATAGAGTTGTTTCACCTTCTAATGCGTCCTGCGTCCCCTCGACATCCTTTTTATCTTGAATCTTGAACAAGTAAGGGTATTTAGACTTCATCTTCTCTTCTGCTTCCCAAGTAATTTCTTCCCTGTTCTTGTTCCTCCACAATACTTTGACGGAAGCTACATCCTTTGTTCTTAGCTTGCGGACTTGTCGATCTAATATAGCTACTGGCACTTCTTCATATGATAGATCCTCTGTAACTTGTACATCTTTGATAGGGACGACTCGAGAAGGGCCTCCAATACATTTACTCAACATAGATACATGGAATACCGGGTGGACAAATTCCAATTCGGATGGCAATTCTAACTCATAAGCAACCTGTCCAATTCGTCGAAGAATTTTGTACGGACCGATATACCGTGGACTCAACTTACTCTTCTTCCCAAAACGCATAACACCCTTCATCGGCGAGATCCTCAGGGAAACCCAATCACCAACCTCGAACTCCAAATCACAACGTCGGACATCAGAATAAGACTTTTGCCTGCTTTGTGCCGTCCTTAGCCGCTCTTGTATCAGTTTCACCTTTTAAATGGCTTGGTGAATCAAATCTGGCCCATATAGTTATGTTTCACTGACTTCGAACCATCTAAGTGGTGATCTATATATCCTCCCGTATAGTGCCTCGTACGGGGCCATTTTAATACTGGAATGATAGCTACTATTGTAGGCAAATTCTATGAGTGGAAGATGGTCATCCCAATTCCCCTTAAAATCCAGAACACATGCTCGTAGCATATCTTCAAGTGTTTGAATGGTACGTTCAGCCTGTCCGTCAGTCTGTGGATGGAATGCAGTGCTGAGATTCACTTGTGTGCCTAAACCCTTATGAGAAGACCTCCAAAAGTTAGCCGCAAATTGCGCTCCTCGGTCTGATATAATAGATATCGGTACACCATGATGCCTAACAATCTTCTTGATATACAACTTTGCATAATCTTCAGCTGTGTAAGTTGTCTTAACTGGCAGAAAATGGGCACATTTTGTAAGTCGATCAACTATCACCCATATGGAGTCAAACTTATGATAAGAGCGAGGCAATCCAGTAATGAAGTCCATATTAATCACCTCCCATTTCCAGGTCGGAATCTCTATATTCTGAAGCAATCCATTGGGTTTCTGATGTTCGATTTTTACTTGTTGACAATTAGGACATTGGACTACAAATTCTGCAATAGACTTCTTCATGTTATCCCACCAATACTGCTCCTTAACATCATGATACATCTTTGTCGAGCCGGGATGGATGGAATATCGGGATTGATGAATCTCAATCATAATCTTCTCTCTCAACCCTGCCACATCAGGCACACATAACCGGCCCTGGTATCTCAGTGCCCCATCTGCTCCAATCTCAAAAGCCGTAATTTTACACTGTTGAATGCTCTCTCTCAATCGTACTAAGGTAGGATCTTCATATTGCCGTGCTTTTACCTCGGCTACCAAAGATGATTCTGATGTATTCTGTACAGTAACCCCTCCTTCATCAGAGTCTAACAATCTAATTCTCATATTGGCTAGCTGATGAAGCTCTTTAGTCAACCCCTGTCTACTTGCCTCAATGTGTACTAAGCTTCCCATTGACTTACGACTGAGAGCGTCTGCCACAACATTGGCTTTACCGGGATGGTACAATATCTCGACATCGTAATCTTTCAGTAACTCAAGCCACCTACGCTACCTCAAATTCAACTCCTTCTACTTGAAGATGTATTGTAAACTCTTGTGATCTGTGTAGATGTCAACATGGACGCCGTATAAGTAGTGCCTCCATATCTTCAAAGCCTATATTACTGCAACCAATTCCAAATCATGGGTCGGGTAATTCTTTTCATGCTTCTTCAATTGTCTTGATGCATAAGCAACCACCTTCCCATGTTTCATCAATACGCACCCCAAACCTATACTTGAGGCGTCACAATATACCACATAACCTTCTGTTCTTTCTGGGCGAATGAGCACTGGTGCAGATGTCAATCGATTCTTTAACTCCTGAAAACTTCGCTCACAAGCATCAGACCACTGGAACTTAGTAGCTTTCTGTGTTAACCTAGTCGATGGTGCTGATATAGAGGAAAACCCTTCTACAAATCGCCTATAATATCCTGCTAGCCCCAGGAAGCTGCGGACTTCTGATGGCGTTGTAGGTCTCGGCCAATTCTTTACTGCATCGATCTTTTGAGTGTCGACACTAATACCCTCGTCAGATATCACATGGCCAAGGAATGCTACTGAGTTCATCCAGAATTCACATTTGGAGAGCTTAGCATATAACTTACGATCCTGAAGCGTCTGTAATACTATCCGCAAGTGGATCACATGTTCCTCCTCCGAATAAGAATACACCAAAATGTCATCAATGAATACTATCATGAAAACATCAAGATAGGGCATGAATACAGTATTCATGAGATCCATAAAAGCTGCTGGGGCATTTGTTAGCCCAAACAACATTACCAAGAACTCAAAGTGCCCATATCTTGTCCGGAAGGCCGTCTTTGGAATATCTTTCTCCTTAACCCTCACCTGATGATACCCTGAACGTAAGTCAATCTTGGAGAAATACTTAACACTCTGGAGTTGTTCAAATAGGTCGTCAATCCTTGGAATTGGATACTTGTTCTTTATAGTAAACTTATTTAACTGTCGATAGTCGATACACATTCGTAACGACCCGTCTTTCTTCCGCATGAACAGGACTGGCGTACCCCAAGGTGAAGTTCTAGGCCTAATGAAGCCCTTATCCAGCAAGTCCTTCAACTACGCCTTCGACTCACGCAACTCTGCCGGGACAATCCTATATGGAGGAATAGATATGGGTAGAGTGTCAGGCAATAAATCAATGCTAAACTCAATCTCCCTTTCAGGAGGAAGGCCTGGAAGTTCATCTGGGAAAACATCTGGAAATTCGTTGACCACGGGGATTTATTGTAGAGTAGGCGGATTCATCTCCACATCCCTTACGCGAACGAGATGATAAATGTACCCTTTTGAGATCATCTTCCTTGCCTTAAGATAGGAAATAAACCTACCTTTTGGTGTAGCAATGTTCCCTTTCCATTCGATGACAGGTTCATTAGGAAATTGAAACCTAACCATCTTCGTACGACAATCAACATTTGCATAGCATGGGGCCAACCAATCCATTCCCATTATCACGTCGAAATCAACCATTTCTAATTCAAATAAATTCGCCGAGGTTTGACGACTACAAATC
>MDKH01235077.1:0-14305 GCA_005239495.1 Nicotiana undulata | reverse complement strand
AAAGGTCTTTAATAGGTAAGAATATTCTAGAATAGGGGCAGCTGTCCAAAAAGATAAGGCTGAAAGCTGCCCTATGTACTATTATGTACTATTTACAGTTTTTTGAATTAGGAATATTCTAAAAGATACCCCATTCCCAAATACCTATAAAGGGACCCTCTCTTCACACTTTCAAGGACCTTTTTTCTGTCTAAAAAAACTGCTGAAAAAGGCTAAGGCAGAATTACACACACACACACACATATCATTCTGAAAATACATGAACAGTTAAAAGAAAAACAAAAAGAGAGCAGCAATTACTGAAAACAGAAGTCAGTAGAAAAAAATCTGGTCATCTTTGAACAAAAAGAAAAATCAGTGTTGTTTTGGTTTGAGAGTTCTCTTCTATCTCTTCCTGGTTTTCCTCTGGTTTTCTGTTGTTGTTTGTTGTTGTTTTCTCCTAGCTGATTTCT
Organism: Nicotiana undulata; assembly: GCA_005239495.1. Classification (NCBI taxonomy): domain Eukaryota; kingdom Viridiplantae; phylum Streptophyta; class Magnoliopsida; order Solanales; family Solanaceae; genus Nicotiana; species Nicotiana undulata. The sequence continues at coordinate 13,853 of MDKH01235077.1, read as the reverse complement.
TCTTGTTTTGGCCTTTATTTGGTCAAGACTTCTCTGTTTTTCTCTTTGAAGGTATGTAACATTGAACCTTTGTATGGAATGTTTGAACTCAAAATTGTTATTGAAATTGTTGTCTCATGTTGTGTTTCCTTAAGGCCATATGAATCTGAATCTTCTTCTCCTCCATTCTTGACATGAAAATTGAAGTAAATGCATTACTACTTAAGTGTATGTGTGACTCTTGAGACTGACCTTACGTTTTTTTTTCTTTTTTTAAATTCTGCAATACATGTTTGGCATATAGTAGTTAGATGTTAATTTTATATTTGTTTAGCATATTGGGGTGATTTGCACTTGGGTAGATGAGTTTGATTCTTTAATAATAAAACTCACCCCATGATGAGTGCATAAATTTTGGCATGGTTGGTTGAAGTTTACCCTTCAAAAGGGTACAAAGTGTGTAGTCAAAAGGCATTAGAGTTGAGGAATCTGAACTTTTGAATGGTCAGGTTCATCCTCTAAAAATGCCTAAATAATCAAAGTCTTTAGATAGGTCAGAATAGTGGCACTAGGGTCGATGAATCTGATTTTTGTCATAATCAAATTCACCCCTTTAATGGTGCATAAACAGTAGCTTAAGGTGCTGGAAATCACCCTTCAAGAGGTATAAAGCATGTATTAAAGAAGGCATTAGAGTGAGGAATTTGAACCTTTGAATGGTCATATTCATCCTCTAAGAATGCCAAAATAATCACAGTTTCTACATAGTTTAGAATAATGTTAACATTAGCACTAAGGTAAGATGAATTTGACTCTTTGATAGTCAAATTCGTCCCGTAACAGTGCATAAGCAGCATCTAACTTTGCTGAAATTATCCTTTCAAGGGATAATTAAAGGCTTACTAGAGGCAAGAATCTGGGATCCTTTATTTTCAGATTTATCCTCTTAATGCCTAAATAATCAAGTCAAAGAATTACTATGGACTGAAGGTCCCAAGTGTAAAAATGACAAGTCCGGAGTTGAGTTGATCTTTTTATGATCACATTCACCCTGAGAAAGTTCATAAATAATTTTGCCAGAGTATAGTTCAAACACAAGCATTATTAGAATTAAAGCTGACCCTTTCATGGTCAGTTTGGTTTTGGTAATAGCATAACACTCAATTAATTTTGTCGAGGTTACAGATTACAAAAGAAGGCCCAAATTCATGGCCTCGGAGGAATTCAAGTCGGACAAATAGCTTGAAGTCACCATTTTAGTTTTCCTTCCTCCTGAAAAATGTATTCCTATAGTAGCAATAATGTTGTAATTCTCCTATGTTGTAACTTAAACTGGACTGTATATTTAGTTCTATTTTTAGTACTCGCATTAGTATTGGAAAAGAAGGCTTTAGGGATTTCGAACTTATAATTTGTTTTCTCCTTTTTTTTAAAAGTCTGCGTGATGACAGTAGATAAAAATGCAGCGTGTATTCAAACGAAAATACGAGGTTTTTACAGAACACTTATTAATTCTGGGGAAATAGTTGTTTTCTGATTTAGTTACCTTCAATATTAGTCGGAATTAGTCAATTAGTTTTAGTTTATTTCGCATCATGTAAATATTCTGAAAGAAACGCATGAACCTAATTCAAAGATACTAATGAATTTGATTCTTAGTAACCTATGTTCAAAAAATGGTTAAGTTTGAACTGGTAAAGTTATTCGCGTTACATTCCGCTAAAAATTTACAAAGTAGTTTTAGATTGTAAATTCATACCCTTTTTAGATTTGGTACGAATTTTGATATTAAGATTAATCTGTCCAAAGCTCTAAGCTTCATTGTTGACAATCTGCATCCCCATCTCGTAATTTACTGGTGCTCCATTTGGAAAATCTTTGAATATATATGAGTGCAACTTTTTTTTTCAAAAAATGATGACTGAAAAAAATGAAATTAAAACGTAGATTCCGGTTATATTATGTGCAAACATTCCTATTATGCTTATCCCTAGTGATGTTAGTTCAAATTATACGTATCCCTTCTTGTTAATTAGACACAATTAGGATTGGCCAAAAGAGTTGAAATAATTCGGGGCTAAAATATGGCCATAGCCCGAAACACGTTGTCTTTAGACTAATGAAACCCACTTCTAGGCAATCCTTTAGGTAGAAACATGCCTTTAGTTTGAAATTGGATAAAAATCGACAATTACCTCAAAATTATCCTAAACTACACTCGGGAGTGGCAACTCATGCCCCCGACCCTTAACTTCAAATATTAATAAATGTATATAGCAACCACGGGTGCATTTCATGTGACGTGTTTGCTAGGTGCTCAAAAACAACAAGTGTACGCCAACGTAACTTGTCCAAAATAAATCCATAAACGTCCTAATTGACTTTAAAAATTAAAAAATACTCTTTCAAGTGGAAAGAATAAAGAATAATCGAATATCGCCTCAGGTAGGCATTATAAAACCGTCATAACCATAGTCTTGACTACGTAATCTACACTCGGGCGCGACAACTCATGTCCCCGTCTTAAACTTCAAATTATAATAAAATCACGTGTCGCAATTACGGGTGCATTTCATGTGGCGTAATTGTAACATGTACAAAAGCATAAAGAGTGCACGTTCCCGTGACTCGTTTTCAAGATAAATTCATACTTATCAAAAGCGGCTAAATTTCAAAGGTTAAAAAATGCACAATGGGTTAAAAACATGTAAACAATTAGATAATTAGACCAAATATTAATAGTTAAGCGACCGTGCTAGAATCACGGACACTCGGGAATTCCTAATACCTTCTCCCGGGTTAACAGAATTCCTTACTCGGATTTTTGGTCGCAGACAAATCAAAACGGAGTCAAATCTTCCTCGGTTTGGGATTTTCAAAACAAAACGGTGTCCCGGAGCATCGTCAGAAATCCGGGTGGCGACTCTGAAATAATAAATAAATCCCAAAATCGAATAATGTCACTTTAATTGGAAAAACTCCCTTATTATCCCTTCATCAATATGGGGTAGTGAAAAAGGTGGTGTGACAGCTCTGGCGACTCTGCTGGGGAAACACGAACCCAGAACTTATAGTTCAGGGTTCAAGAATTCGAGCTTATATAACTGTAATATTTTGACTTTTATTATCTGATTCTACGTGTTTAAACCTTATGTGCTAAACACCGCTTTTTACCGCTTTGATATTATCTGAACTGCGTATAAAACTGTGCCGAAACCCTTCTTCTCTCTGAGTCTTCTAAATCATCTGGGAAGTGTGCACTTCGTGTGACTTCTTTTCTGTTAGAGTCATCCAAATTTTAGAACGAGGTACGGACAAGTTGCAAAGCCGGTGAAGCTTCTGTATTCCCGGTACGCTGCCCCGACCTCGGCTCGAGCTGTCCGCTCGGGTAAGCCTTGTCTAGAACAAAACCCCAGGATATAAACCTAGTATGACATAGCCTCATGCCGGATCCCTAGTAGGAACGTTTATTTGCATCATGTGCATTTGACTTAGGGGACTCAACACAGGGGTTGGGTCCGTCTAGGACAGGTGAACCCAAAATGAAAGACTATCCTGATCCATCCTACCTGCTATATGTGCATTATTTGTCTCGGTTTGTCTGTTGACCGGCTAAATAAAGAAAGAAAACAATAGGAAAAAAAAAACAAGAGCGAGAAAGTATAGGAAATTATCAGTGAAAAACTTGATATTTGAAAATACCCCGGAACTCTGTCAAAATTTTCCGGAAAAGAAAAGGATTTCAAAACGATTGAAAAAAAAAAAAAAGGATTTCCAAATAGTTGTAAATGATGAAAATTTCAAAGTCATTTTTTCTTTAGTTATGTCAAAACTACCCGAACTACGCATTGTTTGATTCTCACCGGATGTGAGATACGTAGGCAACCCTCATCGGGTCCAACCTTAATTTCAAAACCAAGATAGAAAACATGGTCGCAAAATTAGGTAACATTGTTTCTTGCTTAAAATAGCCAATTGTCCCAACGGGACGCCGGAAGGCTATTTTTGCAAAAAATAGTCACTTATAGTTTTTTCAAAAAATAATCGGCCTAATTAGCGAGCACAGCCCTAAAAGCTTCCTACCCCGAAGTATTGAGGGGCCGTATTCGCAAAGTCGGTCCATTTTTTTAAAAATACAAAACTTTTGCAAAAGATGACACCTTTTCCTCAGTCAAAACCTTGTTTGAGTTGTTTTCCTTAATCAAAATATTTAAACAAATGTGCAGGATGAATACAGTTGAAAACACTCTTTTTAGGGCTGTCGAGGAAATTCCCGTGGGACTCCATATGTGGTGGAGCGACCTGGGGGAAGTTAGTAGAAAATCTGCCGTAAAAGCTTTGGGCGGACTCACTGGCCTTCTAAAGATCAAGCCAAGGTTGGATATCGTCGAAGCTTTAGTGTCATTTTGGGACCCTGCCCATAATGTCTTCCACTTTTCAGACTTCGAGTTGACGCCCACGCTAGAGGAAATAGCGGGGTATGCTGGTCTCAGTGACAATCTTAGAAGTCGATATCCGGTGGCACCCAGGGCGGTGACTCCACACAAGTTCTTGGATCTTTTGAACCTAAGTCGTGACACCCAAGACTCACACCTGGCCGAAGGGTTCTGCACTTTCTATTTTCTGTACAAACAGTATGGAGACCCTCGAGGATATGAAGATGAAAATACCGGTTTGACTCACCATAAGAACCAGGTTAAATGGGAAGCTCGCAGAGGGTTGGCTTTTGTGGTAGCATTCCTGGGCACTTTAATCTGCCCCCGAGCTGACGGACTGATAGACATCGGACTGGTAGGGATGGCAGATTTCATGACAAAAAAGAACAATGGCACTCTCATACCAATGATCTTGGCCGAAATTTACCGGGCCCTAACAATTTGCCAGTCAGGGGGGAAGTTCTTTGAAGGGTGCAACCTGCTCCTACAGATTTGGATGATCGAGCACCTCTGTCACCGCCCAGGATACATGAACTATGGTTTAACCGGTCTAAATTGTATTGAAGAACACAGTACTCGGGTAGAAGGCTGCAAACTTCCTGAAGTCACAGAAGCTTGGCACTCACATCTGAGTGCATTGACCGCCGACCAAATTGAGTGGACTTTCGGATGGCTCCCTGTCGGCGAGGTTATCAATATGTCCGCCGAAGTGTGCTAACTTTTGTTAATGGGTCTGCGGAGTATCCATCCATACGCCCCACATCGAGTCCTGCGGCAATTGGATAGACAGCAAGGCATTCCACATGACGAGGACTTAAGCCAACAAGCCATTGAGCTGTGTCCGAGAGCTGTATTTCCGGAAAGCAGGGTCCGTCAGATTTGGAACCAGTGCAGATTCTTGGAACCTCAGACTCGAGTGAGAAACTTATCTCAAGGGGAGGTAGAGCCAGATTATATTTCTTGGTATGGTAGAAGAGGTCGAGAGCACCAAGAACCAGAGCGACCTGCGAAAAGACCTCACGTACAACATTTTGTGGAGCAAACACAAGAACATTGGGGTTGGCTAGAAAAGGAAAACAACTATCGGGCCACAATAAGCAAACTGGAGACCCAGATCCGGGAACTCAAATTTGAAAACACTTTACAAACTGCCGCGGCCGAAGGGGAAAGAAACCAGTTGAACAAAGAAAATGAAGCCCTCAAAGCTCAAATTCAGAAAATGAGGATAGCCATTGAAAACCCCGAAAGAAGTAGAGCCGAAGAAAGACTTGTCACCAGTCTCAGGTAAAAGTTGTGTGGCTATGGCGACGATTTGGATAAAGTCGAGGAATATTTGACCCAAGCTCGAGCAAAGCTGGCAAAGAATGCCGAAGAAAGGGCAGAATTCGTGCAAAAATTGAAGAGAAAGCACGACCAAGAAGTGTTGGGTTTGAAAGAAAGAATGGCCACCTTCGAAAGCGAGATGGCCGAACAAGCACAAGGGTTTGAGGCAGAAAGAGAACAGTGTTATGAAATGATAGCCCAGTTGGAAAAGGAAGTGCGACAGTGGCAAAGGAAGACTCACAAAGACGCCCAGACCTTAGAGGCAAGATCCCAGCAGATCGGGCGTCTACTTCAGGAGAAAGGTATTATCAGACAAAGGGTCCGGGAGATAGCCGACTACATTGTCACCAAATGTCAAGAATGTGAGGACATGACTCGGACCACTTTCTTCTCGGCGGTTATGATCTTCTTCCACAAGATAATGGATGACCTCTACCGCCTCCAACAAGATATAGCACGCAGGCCCGTCGCAAGGCCGAACGATGCCCCACGGGTGCCTGAAGCAATGGAAGCACTGATGTACTTTTGATATTTCTCGAGTCTGTATTTTTATTTGTCTGTTGTAGTCCTGTCCGAGTCCAATGTAGTTTTTACATTTTTTCAAGAAAAGTGTGTTCGAGTCTTTTATGGTTTTTAAAAGTTTCAAATGTACTGAAGTTTCCCCTGAAATTGACAGTATTTTATCCAATGAATGAAAATTTTGGAAAATGTTTATTCCTTTCTTTCAGCTTTGTTTTTGAACTACGTAATGATCTGATTCACGCGGCGCTGTGATACGTAGGCAATCCATATAGGATTCGATCATAGCCTTAAAAAAAACGAAAGTGAGAGAAATAAAAGAGCAAGAAAATAATGTAAAATAATACGATGAAAGAAAGAAAAGAGTGGTAGAGAAAGACAAAAGGATGACAATAAAATAAAAATAGGGGAAAGTTCAAATCCAAAAAATAAAAGCCGGGATGAGACACACAACCATTGCAAAGCATATAGAAAGCGTTTAATTGCCTAGGTGCATTACATACCCCAAACGTGCGATTTCCCTATGTGATAAAATGTTCCGACCTAACGTTTCTTTGCTTTCCTCTTTAAAGTGTTTTTAGGGTGGTTGGTTTTGCGGTAACCTGGCTCCCCATCCTTACTTCACTAGATCAAAGGGAAGCGTAGAAATTACATCCGAAAGCCAATTATCAATCGTCAACTCTTCGGTAGAGGACCCTAATCCAGTTTTCCCAACGTCTGAGTCAGCTACAGCTGAAGAGAATAGGATCTTGCGTTGCCGCATGCTAGAAATGTGGGATGCATGGTCCAATGGTAGGGAACCACCCAGTTCCATCCCGGGTTTCCCCGAGATAATCCCAAGGACGGCCGGAACTTCTAACATCCCCATAAATTACCCGGCCACACCGCTCGGGTACCCAACTATATCGGCTCACTTTGCCGGAAGACCTTCTGAGGTTCGCTCCCAGGTCTTGTTCTCCGGTGCATCATCAAACATCTTCACTGCACCACCGAGCTCTGCCACGGCTCCACCAACTATCATTGGGCCCAGCTTTGAGCCGCCGATATTTACATTCCAAACGCCATCATTTCCGGGCGCCACTAATGTCACTCCCGATTCATACCCCCAACAACCTCAGTATGAGTTTACTTTGGGACGAGATAAGAAAAGCCCCGAGCACGAAGAAATGGCTCAAAAAATGAAGATTATCGAGCAAAGCCTCAAGAACATACAGGGGCTGAGCGGGCAGAAAAGCGTTTCCTATGTTGATTTGTGTATGTTCCCACACGTCCATTTTCCTCTCGGGTTCAAAACTCCCAAGTTCGAAAAATATGATGGACATGGGGACCCAATCGCTCATCTGAAAAGGTATTGCAACCAACTCCGAGGAGCAGGTGGGAAAGAAGAACTTCACATGGCATATTTTGGAGAGAGCTTAACAAGGATTGCATCAGAGTGGTACATGGACCAGGATATATCCCGCTGGCACGTGTGGGATGACCTAGCCCGGGACTTTGTTCGACAGTTCCAATACAATGTGGATATCGCTCCTGATAGAAACTCTCTATCTAACCTCAAAAAGAAGTCATCAGAAAGCTTCAGGGAGTACGCTATTAAGTGGCGCGAGCAGGCGTCTAGGGTCAAACCTCCGATGGATGAGGTCGAAATGGTCAGTGTGTTTCTGCAAGCACAAGAAGCAGACTACTTTCAAAATATGATGTCCGCCATGGGCAAACCTTTTGCAGAAGCGATCAAAATCGGGGAAATGGTTGAGAACGGCTTAAAGACCGGCCGTATCCTAAGCCAATCAGCCATAAGAGCAACTTCCCAGGCCATCCAAAACGGATCCGGGAGTGCAGCCAACAGGAAGAAGAAAGAAGAAGGGGCTATGATGGTTTCCGATGTCAGGGGTCCTCGGCAACACTCAGGTCCATTCCCCAAAACCTCCCAACACTATTACCCTCACCAAAATGCAACTTACAATACATCTCCATTTCCCTATGAAGTAATGAACGCTCATCCGCATTTTCGGCCGCAACAACAATACAACCAGAACAAAGTTCCGCCCCCGAGAAATAACCATCCTCCTCCAGCTCCATATAATCCACGCCCTCCTCAAACCAATTACCCATACAATGCTTACCGTGAACCACCAAGGAGAGTTAACTTTACTCCTATCGGTGAATCATATTCAAGCCTCTTCCCGAAGTTGGTTCAAATGGGGCTTTTGCAACCCGTACCTCCAAACAGGCAAAACCCACAATCGCCTTCATACAAGCGGGGCGCCAATTGCGCCTATCATTCCGGAGTAGAAGGGCATGACACAGAGGGGTGTTGGACCCTCAAACGGGCCGTAGAAAATCTTATAGAACAAAAGAAAGTGGTGTTAAGGGACGAAGAAGCTCCCAATGTGACGAATAATCCATTGCCCACCCACAACAATGGGCCCATTATCGGCATGATCTGCGAGGACCAAGATTTTGATCCAGCTTTAAAAGCTATCATTGCCATCGCAGATGCAGAGAAAAAGCCTAAGGCGGCACCAAAGCCAGCTAAGGAAATAAAGAAGAGTAATCCTTTCCCTCAAGCCGCAGGGAAAATTGAAGCCAAGACAAAGATAAGATCTTCTAAAGACGGCGTTCTTTACGTCCACAGGGCACCCAAGAAGTAACGAGGAATGTTGAGCCCGCCCAGAAGGTTACAATTCAACAGAGCCATGACAAACGGCCCGACAATGTATGTACCAAAGGGGACGCACGTGGCGCGGGGGCAAGTAATTTCACCAAGGCTGAATGAGCCCGTGGTTATTAGCCGCGCGCCGCAAGCTCCCGTAATAAATACTACTACCGTCCCTTGGAACTACAACAAGGCGTTAGTAACGTACAAAGGGAAAGAGATCACGGGGGAAGCAATTGAAGCAAACTCCTCTGAAAAATACCTCAATCTAAAAGAGCTTGCCAAAAATAAGCATAAGCGCTTCCCTCTTAAAAAACCTATCACCGCCGAAGAGGCTGAAGAGTTCTTCAAAAAGATGAACATGACTGAATATGCCACAATTGAGGAACTCAGGAAAACTCCTGATCAAGTATCTTTCTTATCTTTGATGATGGGCTCAAGCGAGCATCAGAAGATACTTTTGAAAACGCTGAACGAAGCATATGTACCGGCAGAGACCTCGGTTGAACAATTGGAAAGAATGGCCGAGCGTTTCTTTGCAGTAAACAAAATTTCTTTTAGCCGGGATGATCTACCTCCCGAGGGAGCCGCTCACAACAAAGCCTTACACTTAACGGTTAAAAGTGAAGGATATTATGTGAAGAGAGTTATGATTGATGGAGGGTCCGGGGTAGATATTTGCCCTTTATCCACACTACAAGGAATGGGAATCAGCACCGAGAGAATCAGGCCGAATATTGTCTGTGTCCGTGCCTTCGATGGAATCAAAAGGGACACCGTCGGCGAAATAGACATAGTTATGACGATCGGCCCTATGGACTTCACTGTAACCTTCCAAATTCTAGATATGGATACCTCATACAACTTCCTGCTAGGAAGACCGTGGATTCATGCCGCTGGAGCAGTACCCTCTACTCTCCATCAAATGGTCAAATTCGAATATGAAAACCAGGAGATAGTGGTCCACGGAGAGGACGAACAGTCAATCTACAGAGACCCTTCGATCCCTTGTCTTGAGGCCAGAGAGGGGAGTGAGCACATTGTCTATCAAGCATTTGAAATTGTGCCGGCCGACCAACATGAGGAAGGTGCTCCGTGCCCACGACCCTGCCTATCAAATGCGTCGATCATGGTCGCTACCGACATGATTAGACATGGATACAGACCCGGAAAGGGGCTCGGGGTGTCTTTGCAAGGAATCACTGAACCAATCTCTCTACCCGTCGCCGAAAAATTCTTCGGCATAGGTTTCCAGGCCTCAGAAGCCGATGTGGATTGGGCCAACGCTCGAAAGAAAGGTGGTTGGGATTTGCCTCAGCCAGTTCCCCACATTAATGAAACTTTCATCGAACCACAATATGTCGAAGAAGAGGAAGAGGCCTTTACGGCCGAAGAAATCGAGGGAATCTGCGAGGCCATGAAACAAATGTTGCATGAAACTAACATGGTCCAGTTGGGAGAAGGCTCAAGCACCGCTGAGGTGCAATACATGGGCCCAAACGCCAAGTTGCAGAATTGGAAGGCTACTCCATTCCCCGTCAGGCGGGAGACTCGGTAGTTCAGGTTTGCCATCTTTCCTGCACTATGAGTTATTTCAGGGTGTAACTCAAGTGTATTTTTTTTTTTTTTAATTTATTGCCTTTTTGAATTCCGATGTAAATCCTCCTATGTTCAAATTCAATGAAATAAAATCAAAATTTCATAGTCCATTTATCCCTTCTGATTTTTTTGCTTATTTTTCTTATTTTCAGTCCTAATAATACGGCTTTAAATAACATGACATGCTTGCGGACTTCATGCTCTGATCTTAATACGATGTCTAACCTCGAAATAATGAGTCAAGAACCGGAATATGACGAAGAAGAGGCTTTTAGGGAAATAAATCGAGAATTAGAACAATTCGAGAATAAGCCTAAGCCGAACTTAAATGAAACAGAACCTGTCAATTTGGGTAGTGCGGAAGAGGTTCGAGAAACCATGATAAGCGTCCACACTGATGAAAGAACTAAGGACGTTTTGATTTAACTTCTACTTGAGTTCAAAGACGTGTTTGCTTGGTCTTACGACGACATGCCCGAACTAAGTGTAGATTTGGTGGTACACAAATTGCCGACCTACCCCGGTTATCCACCCGTCCAACAAAAGCAGAGGAAAAACAGACATGAGTGACAAAATCAAAGAAGAAGTCACTAAACAATTAAAAGCGGGAGTGATCTGGGTGGTCCAATACACTACCTGGCTGGTCAATGTGGTTCCAGTACCCAAAAAGGACGGAAAAGTCAGAGTATGTGTCGATTACCGAGATTTGAATAAAGCAAGCCCTAAAGATAACTTTCCACTGCCAAACATACATATCCTGGTTGACAATTGTGCCAAGCATGAGGTACAGTCTTTCGTGGATTGTTATGCTGGATACCACCAGGTACTGATGGATGAAGAAGACGCAGAAAAGACGGCTTTCACTACACCCTGGGGCACCTATTGTTACCGAGTCATGCCGTTCGGCCTAAAGAACGCCGGGGCAACATACATGAGGGCCATGACCGCCATTTTCCACGACATGATGCATCAGGAGATTGAGGTGTACGTGGATGATGTGATTATCAAATCTAGGACGCAAGAGGACCATGTCCAGCATTTGAGGAAATTCTTCGAACGCCTGCGTAAGTATGATCTGAAACTAAACCCGGCCAAGTGTGCTTTCGGAGTTCCGTCTGGGAAATTACTGGGGTTTATAGTCAGCCGACGGGGCATCGAGCTAGACCCGACAAAGATAAAATCTATTCGGGATCTTCCACCACCAAGAACCAAGAAGGAGGTCATGAGCCTGTTAGGCAGGTTGAATTACATCAGCAGGTTCATTGCTCAGTTAACGTCCACTTGTGAGCCTATATTCAAGATGTTGAAGAAAGATGCAGCCATCAAATGGACAGATGAATGCCAGAACGCTTTCAACAAAATCAAAGAATATTTGTCGAACCCGCCAGTGCTAGTCCCACCAGAACCAGTAAGGCCTCTATTCTTATATCTAACGGTGTTAGAAAATTCCTTCGGGTGTGTTCTCGGGCAACATGACGCAACCGGGAAGAAAGAACAGGCCATATATTACTTGAGCAAGAAGTTCACAAGCTACGAGGCCAAGTATACGTTGTTGGAAAGAACGTGATGCGCTCTAACTTGGGTCGCTCAGAAACTCTAGCATTATTTATCGGCTTATACCACCTACCTCATCACTAGGTTGGACCCTTTAAAGTACATATTCCAAAAGCCGATGCCCACCGGGAGATTAGCTAAGTGGCAGATTCTGCTCACCGAATTCGACATAGTCTACGTCACTCGTACGGCTATGAAGGCCCAGGCTTTGGCAGATCACTTGGCGGAAAACCCTGTCGAGGATGACTACCAACCCCTAAGTACATACTTCCCAGACGAGGAGGTAAATTCAGTCGAGATAACTTCTGAGGACGCCAACACTTGGAAAATGTTCTTTGATGGAGCTGTAAATGCAAAAGGTGTTGGGATCGGGGCAATCCTGATTTCACCTACGGGACAACACTATCCCGCCACGGCCCGCCTTCGATTCTTTTGTACAAACAATACTGCCGAATACGAAGCTTGTTTAATGGGTATGAACATGGCCATCGACATAGATGTAGAAGAGTTATTGATCATGGGAAACTCGGATTTGATCATCAAGCAGGTTCAAGGAGAGTGGGAAACCCGGGATGTTAAGCTCCTTCCATACAGACAACATGTGGAAGATCTTAGCAAACGATTCAAAGCTGTCGAGTTCACATATATTCCTCGATGCCATAACGAGTTAGCCGATGCACTGGCTACTCTAGCGGCAATGCTTCCGTATCCGAGTAATGTTCACATCGACCCGTTGGAAATTCAAATCAAGGAAAGACATGGTTATTGAAACACGGTCGAAATAGAACCCGATACCCGACCCTGGTATCACGATATCAAAAGATTCTTGAAAACAAAAGAATATCCAGAGCAGGCCAATGGGGACCAAAAGAGAACCATTCGGAGACTCGCCAGCAGTTTCTTCCTAAGTGGGGAAGTACTGTATAAGAGGACTCCGGATCTGAATCTATTAAGATGCATAGACGCCAAGGAAGCCGAAAAGATTATGAACGAGGTGCACTCAGGAGTATGCGGTCCCCACATGAACGGATATGTCCTCGCAAAGAAAATCTTGCGGGCTGGGTATTATTGGATGACCATGGAGAAAGATTGTTTTAGCTTTGTCCGGACATGCCACAAGTGTCAAATACACGGCGATTTGATTCACGCCCCACCATCAGAATTGCATCCTATGTCAGCACCTTGGCCGTTTGTCGCTTGGGGAATGGATGTCATCGGGCCGATCGAGCCAAGAGCCTCAAACGGGCACCGATTTATTTTGGTCGCCATTGACTATTTCACGAAGTGGGTCGAGGCAGTCACATTCAAAGCTGTAACTAAGAAGGCAGTGGTGGATTTCGTGCACTCTAATATCATCTGTCGTTTTGGTATCCCAAAGACTATCATTACCGACAATGCCGCAAATCTAAACAGTAACTTGATGAGGGAGGTATGTGAACAATTCCAAATCACGCACCGCAATTCCACCCCTTACCGGCCAAAAGCTAATGGCGTCGTTGAAGAGGCAAACAAAAATATTAAGAAAATCCTTAGGAAAATGATTCAAACTTCCAGGCAATGGCACGAGAAATTGCCCTTCGCATTACTGGGATATCGCACGACAATGCGCACGTCGGTTGGAGCTACTCCTTATCTATTGGTCTATGGCACGGAAGCAGTAATACCCGCGAAAGTCAAAATTCCCTCCCTCCGGATTATTGTCGAAGCAGAACTTAAGGATGACGAATGGTTCAGGACCCGATTGGAGCAATTAACGCTAATCGATGAGAAAAGGATGGCCGCAGTTT
>ML241566.1:15313-42651 GCA_005239495.1 Nicotiana undulata | reverse complement strand
TAGTCACTGATGGACCACTTGCAACAATGAAGAAAACTGCTGAAGGGGTAGATGTGCCTAAGAATAGGGTTGACTGCACAACTGAGAATCTAAAGAAATGGGAGAAGAATGTCAAGGCCAAGAAGTGGCTAGTGTGTGGACTAGGCCCAGATGAATACAGCAGAATCCAAAGTTGCACCACAGCCAAGGAAATCTGTGATACTCTACAAGTGGCTCATGAAGGAACAGCTCAAGTAAAGAGGTCTAGAGGTACATTGATATACTCTCAGTATGAAAACTTCACTATGAAGGAAGGAGAAACAATTCAGGAGATGTACACAAGGTTCACAACCTTGACTAATGAACTCAAGTCTCTTGGAAGAGTCATCCTTGAAGAAGACAAGGTTGAGAAGATTTTGACAAGGGTTCTGCCTATCTCCTGGGAAAGCAAGATAACTGCCATCCAGGAATCCAAAAATATGGCAACCCTTAGACTAGATGAGTTGATTGGCAACCTTACTGCTTATGAACTCAGAAGGAAAACAATGAAAGTGGATGCCCCAAAGAAGCAAAGAAGTCTATCACTAAGGATCACAGAGGGAGCAGATCTGGAGGATGATGAGATGTCCATGATCACTAATGAATTCGGAAACTTTCTCATGAGGAAGAAAGGCATCTCTAGAGGAGGAAACTTCAACAAGGCAAAGGCTCCTGAAAGGCCAGCTAATGAGGGATGCTACAAGTGTGGAAAAACTGATCATCTCATCAAGAACTGCCCCCAGTGGGAAGTAGGATGGAGGAAGGATAGATATGAAAGAAATAACAGGAAGAAATAACTGGTCCAACCAAAGAAAACTACTACAAAGGCTATGGTTGCTGCTTGGGGGGAAAGTTCAGATGAAGAATCAGAAGATGGTGAGACAGAAGATCAAGCTCTCATGGCAATTGGAGAATCTGATGAGGAGACTTATGAAGAACCACAGGTAAGTATCTCACATCTTAAAACAAAAATAAAGTTTCTATCTCTTTGAGCTGCTACTGACTTCATTGATGATTCTGAGGAAACAACTAAAGAGAAAGATCAACTATCTAAAGAGTGTGAAATGCTGAGAGCAAAAAGCATGGACCTGGAAATAAGGGTTGTGAGCACGTGATTTTTACTCGCCATATCATCCTATAAAATTCTCAATAAATCAATTGATTTTATGAATTTTGTTGATTTTTAGTGATTAATTGTGAACTTTTTGCATTTTTGCATGGTCATGATTCATCTTTTTTAAATTATTAAAATTGCATCAAGATATTATGAATTTATTATTCGTAATTAATTGAATTAAATAACGAACGAATGACGATTATTTGATGTAATGTAGTTTTGATAATTAATTACTAAAATTAATAATTATTATCCAACAAATCATGGATTCAATTAGGAGTATTAAATTAATTTCTTAATTAGTCTGTAGTTGGACAAGAATGAGACCAATTTAATTATTACATTTTTGAATTTAATTAGATTTGATTTTAATTAGATATTAATTGAGTTTAAATTAAACCTAGAATGTTAAAAATCATATATAGGCCAAGAAAGACCCAGGCCTAAATCATTTCTCTAGAACACACAAAACAACCCAGCCCAAACCCCTCACCCGGTCTGCCCAACCCCAATACAAAACGACCCCGTTTCGCCCCCTTTCATCCCTAGCCGTTGGATCTCACTGATCCAACGGTCCTAAACCCCACGACCCAATAATATTTAACTGTTCCTAAGCCCTACCCCTACCCCCATTTAGTTAGAAGTCTAATACTCACCCCCCCTTTCGTCTCTCTCCCTTCTCCCTTAGAGACCAGTCGGAACCGCCGTAGTTCCACCCCTTCTCCGTCGTGCTCCGCCGGCCTGAAATCGCCTCCGGCGGTGGAGCTCAACCAATCAAGCCCAAATTTTACCCAGGCGATCCTCTCATCATCCCCAATCACCCCATACCATTAATTCCGTCAAATACCCGCTCAGATTTCTTCAATTTTAGATCTAGGGAGACAGAAACCCTAGCTTCCCCTACCGGCCGAGTTGAAGACCTTCAATGGCTTCTACCTACATGTATCGATAGCTCTCGTTGAGGGCTATTGATTCATGTGGATTGAAGTCATTTTCAAGCCTCGCCGGAATCTGCAAGGTCCGGTGACCTTCATTTCTTCCGGCCAAATGCCTTCAACGGGTATTCTTCTTCTTTCCTTACTTATTTGACATATTATTAAAATCAAAATTGCATGTTAATCGCTTCTTTTAGGTAATTTCAGTTTTGTAACTCCTTTTTATTCTTTCTTTCTTTCTGTTTTCTTCTTCTATTTCTGCCTCTAATTATTTGTTACTGTTGAGATTAGACTCTTGTCCTTTCATTTGTTCATGTTATTGGCTTGTTTCTGTTGGTGTATGCTTAGATTAACCAAACCCGCTTAGATGATTGGATTGATGCAAATTAGGTCTTAAATAAGTTTGAACAAAAACCATTTCATGTATCCCTGTGTTGATTAGTCTTTTCCTATTTTTGTTTTTGTAGTTTTCTTCTCATGAGAGCAGAATCATTTGCGTGTGATTGAGATTATTGTTTTATTTTGTGTCAATTTACGTTCCGTTTCTATTAACATCGTTATTTAAGTTAAACATCATGCTTTTTAGTTGTTCAAAATGGTTGTTAGTATGAATCTGTCCATAGTCTCTTATGTGTGTTTTTTTTCTTAGTTTAGTGTTAGTCGTCTAGAATACTGATAGCCATGTGATTAGTAGTTGTGATTTGCTTAATTCATATGGAATGTCAAAATAGGGATTACTGGTCTTGATTTGACTGTCGTTAGTTGATTGCCAATAAGGCTCATTGTTTGATCGATTATATGCCTGATCGTGTGATTAATTAAGATTAATTGCCAATAAGGTAGAACCTCCTAATTTTCCCTTCTTAAGATGTTTAGTTAACCAGGGTTTAATCAATTAACTAAAACAGATCATCAACATAAGTTCAGGGACCTAATCCTAGTTAAGTAGTAACCTGGACTAGGGTTAATTAACCAGGTTGATAGTCTCTTAAACAACTAACTAAGTCCTAAAACCTGTCCAGGATAATTAGTTTAGGATTAATTATCTAAAATAAATTAGTTAACCTGGGCTTAATAATTGATCAAGTTCCTGATTTTAGGTAATCAAGTAAGTTAATTTAACTAAATCAGTTTACTTAATTTGAGGAGTTGAATTGATTGACCTACTTCATTTAATTAGTGTGAAAACTATCTTTAGGCATTTAATCAATTAACTTCTAATTAGTTGACCTAACCTTGGTTAAAGAACAACTAGTAGTCACCTAAGGGACCTAACTAGTGTTAGTTAACTATAGTTAAATGATAACCCAAGTAAGTAACTCTGGTTACCTAATGGTAAATATAGGGGCTTCAAAGGGGTACATGAGGAAATATATATTAGGAAATCAGAATTTTAAGGGTAGAAAGGTCTTTTAATGGGTAAGAAAATTCTAGAATAGGGGCAACTGTCCCAAAGATAAGGTTGACAGCTGCCCTATGTACTATTTTGTACTATTTTTCAGCTTTTGGATAGGGAATATTCCAAAGAATATCCCATTCCCAAATATCTATAAATAGACTCTCTCCCCTTAGTCTAAAAGGTTCCTGGACTCTGAAAACAAAAGAGAAAAGGTTCCTGGACTCCTTTTACTTAATATTAGAAAACAAAAGAGAAAAATCTGGCTATTTATTTTTGAACAAAAATCCATCAGGGTATCATTTGGATTATCAGATTCTTGTTCTTCTTGGGTATCTTGATTCTGAGAATTTTAAGTATTTACACTCAAATTTCCTCGGTTAATTTCCTATTGGGTTTGCTTGGTTTTGGTTTCTGTTGACTGCTGATGGATTCTTCTTCTTTTGCTGACTGTTGTCTATACTTGACCTTTATTTGGTCAAGTTTTTTACCATTCTTCTCTTCAAAAGGTATGTAACAGCCCACTTTAATGAATTTTCAGATCAAAAGTTGTATTTCATTGTTTTGCAAATTTGTATCTGTAGTCGAAGTTCCTTTATTCTTATTCACATAAAAAAATGTAAATGCTGAATTGATTCTATGGTTTGTTCTGTATTGTTTGATTCTTGTTGATATTAGACTATGAACGTTTGAATTTTATGTTGTTAGTATCAATGAAAAGGAGTTGAAATATGTTCTGTTGGAATTTCTTTAAGAATCTTCAATTTCAGAGCTTAAGTATAGAATTTTTGGTGTATTAGCATTGCTGGACATTGAACCTGACCTTCTCTGTGGTCAGGTTCTTTCCATAAGAATGCAAAAACATGCTTCTGTTTGTGTTCTTTATTCATTGAAGAGACCCAATAAGCAAAGTCTCTATATAGTTTAGAATTATGTTAGTATTAGCACTAGGGTAGATGAGTTTGATTTCTTAATAATCAAACTCACCCCATGGCAGTGCACAAACTTTAGTACGGTTGGCTGAGGTTTACCCTTTCAAAAGGGGTACAAAGCATGTAGTTAATAAGGGCATTAGAGTGAGGAATCTGAACCTTTGAATGGCCGGATTCATCCTCTAAAATGCCTAAATAATCAAAGTTTCTACATAGTTTAGAATAATGTTAATATTAGGACTAAGGTAGATGAATTAGACTCTTTAATAGTCAAATTCGTCCCATAATAGTGCATAAGCAGTTATTTAACTTGCTGAAATCACCCTTTACGGGTATAAAGTAGATAATCAAAGGCTTCTTGGAGGAAAAATCTGAATCCCTAATATGATCAGATTTATTCTCTAAAAACATGCCTAAATAATAAAAGTTAAAGAATAAGCGTGGACTGAGGGTCCAAGATATAACAACGGCAGTCTGGTGTGAGTTTGATCCTTTCTTGATCATATTCACGCCAAACGAATACATAAACGACTCTATCTTTGAACAGACAAATGCTAGCATCAGCGGAATTGGAATTAACCCGTTCATAGTCAGTTTGGTTCCGATGAATGCATAACACCTGATGAGTTGGGGTGTTCTACATATTACAAAAGGAAAGCTTAAATGAGAGGCCTCAAGGAAGCTTCAAGTCAGTAGATTAGTTAGAATTTTTTTTATTTTTAGTTTCATTCATTTGAAAAATGTAATAGCAGCAGTTAAGTTACAATCCCCCTTGTATTGATTTGTTGATTCTTATTGTAATGTAATTTAAGATTGGACACTACTAAGTTAATATCCAGATGCATTTTTATCCTACCGATCTGAAACTCTTGGAAATGGGCTAGTTTTTGTTGAACTGGCCCATCAGGGCTCAAATCAGTCTGGACCCCAGGTTGTTGGGCTTGAAGGGGTCTAAAAGCCCATAAGTCTTAAGGTTATACTTTCATTTAGTAATTATAGTAATGGGGACTGTTAGTACATGATCAGAATCCAAAAAAAATTACTTTGTATAATCTCAGTGAAAAGATGAGTTCGTCTAAGACTCCATTTTTTTTAGATTCTTATGATTTACCGGATTTGCTTCTTTTTGTCTCTGATGAGTTTCAAAAGATACAAATATAAATCTGCTAGTCAATAATGTTTCGTGTAAACCTGTATCCAAATCAGGCTCCTTGTAAATATTTACTAAGATTCTGGAAAAAACAATCGTTCCAGATCCAATGACTTTCAAAATATACAAATAGGAATTTATGGCCCCAACATGTTCGATTCATTTTGTATCCTTAAACTTTCTGATTTACAACAACAATAGATATATAAATGCTATCGAACAAGACTCAATGCATGTGAAATTAAATAACATGAATTCAGGCCATTTGAAATTGATAAAATTATTCAATCAATGACCTATTATAGTTGAATGTGTCAATTTGACTTTTCTTTGAATATGTGACATGTGAATTAGTAATTTTAGAGCCTTCCATGTTAGCATGTTTTAGTTACGTCACAAAGCTTCACTCTTCTTGCAAAAAAATAGACTAAAACTAGGATTTGGCCAAAGGGTTAATTCAATTATGGGGCTAAAATGTGGCCATAGCCCAAATACTTGACTTTAAGATAATGAATCCAATTTTAGATGATTTTATCCCATAGGCTAAGGATACTCCCTTTAGATTAAAATTACAAAACCTAGTGGAAAAATCAAATATTATTCCAAAACTACCATAATCCACACTCGGGAGTGGCAACTCATGCCCCCCGACCCTCAACTTCAAACATTAATAAAATGTACATAGCAACCACATGTGCATATCATGTGACGTGTTTGCCGTGTGCTCAAAAATAATAAGTGCACGCCATCGTGACTTGTCCGAGATAAATCCATAAACGCCCTAACTGATCTTAACGCTCCTTCAAAATAGAAAAACGTAAGGAATAATCGAACGTTGCTTCAAATAGGCACTATAAACTGTCATGACCAATAGTCTTGACTACGTAATCTACACTCGGGCGCGACAACTCATGTCCCCGTCTTAAACTTCAAAGCATAATAAAATTACGTGTTACAATTACGGGTGCATTTCATGTGGTGTAATTGTAACACGTCCAAAAGCATAACAAGTGCACGTTTCTCGTGACTTGTTTTTCAAGATAAATTCATAAATGTCAAAAATGGCTAAAATTTAAAAAAGGCTAAATGCACAATGGGTTAAAACACGTAAGTAATCAGATAATTTAGGCCAAATGATAATAGTTAAGCGACCGTGCTAGAACCACGGAATTCGCGAATGCCTAACACCTTCTCCCGGGTTAACGAAATTCCTTACTCGGATTTCTGGTCGCAGACAAATCAAAACAGAATCAAATTTTCCTCGGTTTGGGATTCTCAAAACAAAAACAAGTCCCGGAGCATCGTAAAAAATTCGGGTGGCGACTCTGAAATAATAATAAATTCCAAAACCGAATAATGTCACTTTAATTGGAAAAACTCCCTTATTACCCTTCATTAATCACGGGGTAGTGAAAAAGGAGGTGTGACAGCTCTGGCGACTCTGTTGGGGATGACGAACACAGAATCTCTAGTTCAGGGTTCAAGAATTCGAGCTTGTATAAATTGTTATATTTTGGCTTTCATTATTTGATTTTACGTGTTTAAACCTGATGTGCTAATTGTCGCATTTACCGCTTTGATATTATTTGAACTGCGTATAAAACTGTGCCGAAACCCTTCTTCTCTTTGAGTCTTCTAAATCATCTGGGAAGTGTGCACTTCGTTTGACTTCTTTTCTGTTAGAGTAATCCAAATTTTAGAACGAGGTACGGACAAGTTGCAAAGCCGGTGAAGCTTCTGTATTCCCGGTACGCTGCCCCGACCTCGGCTCGAGCTGTCCGCTCGGGTAAGCCTTATCTAGAACAAAACCCCAGGGTATAAACCTAGTATGACATAGCCTCATGCCGGATCCCTAGTAGGAACGTTTATTTGCATCACGTGCATTTAACTTAGGGGACTCAACACAGGGGTTGGGTCCGCCTAGGACAGGTGAACCCAAAATGAAAGACTATCCTGGTGCATCCTACTTGCTATGTGTACAATATTTTTGTTATGGTTTGTTTGTCGACCGGCTATATAAAAAAAATGAAATAAACAACAAAAAGGGAAGAAAAGAAAAAGAGATGACAGAAAAACCAAGAGAGGAATAGAATAGGAGATTTAGCAAATTTTTGAAAAACCTGATATTCAAAATTATTCCAAAGCTCTGCAAAAAATTTTGAAAATTGTATTGAAGTAAGTCGGTGCATAGTTTTAAAATTGTGTCGAGATTTCCCGAACTACGCATTGTTTGATTCTCACCGGATGTGAGATACGTAGGCAACCCTCATTAGGACTAACCTTATTTTCAAAACCAAGACAGAAAACACGGTCGCAAAATTAGGTGATGTTGTTCTTGCCTAAAATAGCCAATTGTCCCAACGGGACGCCGGAAGGCTGTTTTTGCAAAAATAGTCACTTATAGTCTTTTCAAAAACTTTCGGCCCAATTAGCGAGCACAGCCCTAAAAGCTTCCTACTCAAAGTATTGAGGGGCCGTATTCGCAAAGATGGTCCATTTCTTTTTTTTTTTAATCACAAAACTTTTGCAAAAATGACACTTTTTCGCATTCAGTCAAAACCTTGTATGACTTTATTTTTCTTTAATCAAAACATTCAAACAAATGTGCAGATGAATACAGTTGAAAACACTCCCTTTAGGGCTATCGAGGAAATTCCAGTGGGACTCCATATGTGGTGGAGCGACCTGGGGGAAGTTAGTAGAAAGTCTGCCGTAAAATCTTTGGGCGGACTCACTGGCCTTCTAAAAATCAAGCCGAGGGTGGATATGGTCGAAGCTTTGGTGTCATTTTGGGACCCTGCCCACAACGTGTTCCACTTTTCAGACTTTGAGTTGACACCCACGCTAGAGGAAATAGCAGTGTATGCTGGTCCCAGTGACAATCTCAGAAGTCGGTATCCGGTGGCACCCAGGGCGGTAACTCCACACAAGTTCTTGGATCTTTTGAACATTAGTCGTGACACTCAAGACTCACACCTGGCTGAAGGGTTCTGCACTTTCTATTTTCTGTACAAACGGTATGGAGATCCTCGAGGCTGTGAAGCTGAAAATACTGGTCTGACTCACCACAAGAACCAGGCTAAATGGGAAGCCCGCAGAGGGTTAGCTTTTGTGGTAGCATTCCTGGGCACTTTAATCTGCCCCCGAGGTGACGGACTGATAGACATCGGACTGGTAGGGATGGAGGATTTCATGACAAAAAAGAACAATGGCACTCGTATACCAATGATCTTAGCCAAAATATACTGTGCCCTAACAATTTGCCAGTCAGGGGGAAAGTTCTTCGAAGGGTGCAACCTGCTCCTACAGATTTGGATGATCGAGCACCTCTGTCACCGCCCAGGTTACATGAACTATGGCTTAACTGGTCTGAATTGTATTAAAGAACACAGTACTCGGGTAGAAGGCCACAAAATTTCCTGAGGGCACAGAAGCTTGGCACTCACATCTGAGTTCATTGACCGCCGATCGAATCGAGTGGACCTTCGAATGTCTCCCCGTCGGCTAGGTTAACAATATGTCCGCTGAAGTGTGCTATCTTTTGTTAATGGGTCTGCGGAGTATCCAGCCATATGCCCCACATCGGGTCTTACGGCAACTGGGTAGACAACAAGGCATTCCGCATGATGAGGACTTGAGCCAACAAGCCATTGAGTTGTGTCCGAGAGCTACATTTCCGAAAAACAAGGTCCGTCAGATTTGGAACCAGTGCAGATTCTTGGAGCCTCAGACTCGGGTGAGAAACTTATCTCAAGGGGAAGTAGAGACAAACTATATTTCTTGGTATGGTAGAAGAGTCCGAGAGCACCAAGAACCAGAGCGACCTGCGAAGAGACCTCACGTACAGCATTTTACTGAGCAAACACAAGAACATTGGGGTTGGCTAGAAAAGGAAAGCAACTACCGGGCCACAATAAGTAAACTGGAGGACCAAATCCGAGAGCTCAAATTTGAAAAGACTTTACAAAATGCTGCAGCCGAAGGGGAAAGAAACATGATGAACAAAGAAAATGAAACCCTCAAAGCTCAAATCCAGAAAATGAGGATAGCCATTGAAAAACCCGAAAGAAGTAGAGCCGGCGAAAGACTTGTCACCAGTCTCAGGCAAAAGTTGTGTAGCTATGGGGACGACTTGGACAAAGTCGAGGAAGAGTTGACCCGAGCTCGAGCAAAGTTGGCAAGGAATGCAGAAGAAAGGGAAGAATTCGTGCAAAAATTGAAGAGAAAGCATGACCAAGAAGTTCTAGGTTTGAAAGAAAGAATGGCCACCTTTGAAAATGAGATGGCCAAACAAGCACAAAGGTTTAAGGCAGAAAGAGAACAGTGTTATGACATGATAGCCCAGTTGGAAGAAGAATTGCGACAGTGACAAAAGCAGACTCACAAAGACGCCCCGGCTTTAGAGGCAAGATCTCAGCAGATCGGGCGTCTACTTCAGGAGAAAGGTATCATCAGACGAAGGATCCGGGAGATAGCTGATTACATTGTCACCAAATGCCAAGAATGAGAAAACATGACTCGGACCACCTTCTTCTCAGCAGTAATGATCTTTGTCCACAAAATAATGGACGACCTCTACCGCCTCCAACAAGATATAGCACGCAAGCCCGTGGCAAGGCCGAACGATGCCCTACAGGTGCCTGAAGCAATGGAAGCACTGATGTATTTTTGATATTTCTCGAGTCTGTATTTTGTTTTCCTGTTGTAGTCCTGTCCAAGTCCACTGTAGTTTTTACATTTCCAAGAAAGTGTGTCTTAAGTCTTTTATAGTTTTTAAAAGTTTCAAAATGTACTGAAGTTTCCCATGAAATTGAAAGTATTTTATCCAATGAATGAAAGTTTTGGAAAATGTTTATTCTTTCCTTCAAGTTTATCCTTTTAACTACGTGATGATCTGATTCACGCGGCGCTGTGATACGGAGGCAATCCACATAGGATTCGATCATAATCTCAAGAAGTGAAAGTGAGTGAGAAATAAAAGAGAAAAAAATAATACAATGAAAGAAAGAAAAGAGTGGTAGAGAAAGGCAAAAGGATGACAATAAGATAAAAAATAAAGGAAAGTTCAAATCCGAGAAAATAAAGCTGGGATGAGACACACAACCATTGCAAAACATATAGAAAGCGTTTAATTGCCTAGGTGCATTGTATACCCCAAACGTGCGATTTCCCTATGTGATAAAATGTTCCGACCTAACGTTTCGTTGGTTCACTCTTAAAGGTGTTTTTCTAGGGTGGTTGGTTTTGTGGTAACCTGGCTCCCCATCCCTACTTCACTAGATCAAAGGGAAGCATAGAAATGACATCTGAAAGCCACTTATCAATCATCAACTCTTCTGTGGAGGACCCAAATCAAGTCATCCCAACGCCTGAGTCAGCCACAGCTGAAGAAAATAGGATCTTGTGTTGCCGCATGCTAGAAATGTGGGACGCATGGTCCAATGGTAGGGAACCGCCCAGTTCCATCCCGGGTTTCCCCGAGATAATCCCCAGGACAGCCGGAACTTCTAACATCTCTATAAGTTATCCGGCCACGCCGTTCGGATACCCAACTATGTCGGCTCACTTTGCCGGAAGACCTTCTGAGGTTCTCCCCCAGGTCTTGTTCTCCGGTGCATCATCCAACATCTTCACTGCACCACCGAGCTCCGCCACGGCTCCACCAACTATCACCGGGCCCAGCTTTGAGCCGCCGGCATTTACATTCCAAACGCCATCATTTCTGGGCGCCACTCATGTCACTCCTAACTCATACCCCAAACAACCTCAGTATGAATTTACTTTGGGACGAGATAAGAAAAGCCCTGAGCACGAAGAAATGGCTCGGAAAATGAAGAGTATCGAGCAGAGGCTCAAGAACATACAGGGGCTGAGCGGGCAGAAAAGCGTCTCCTACGCTGATTTGTGCATGTTCCCGCATGTCCACTTGCCTCTCGGGTTCAAAACCCCCAAATTCGAAAAATATGATGGACATGGGGACCCCATAGCCCATCTGAAAAGGTATTGCAACCAACTCCGAGGAGCAGGTGGGAAAGAGGAACTTCTCATGGCATATTTTGGAGAGAGCCTAACAGGGATTGCATCAGAATGGTACATGGACCAGGATATATCCCGCTGGCACGTGTGGGATGACCTAGCCCGAGACTTTGTTCGACAATTCCAATACAACATGGATATCGCTCCAGATAGAAACTCTCTATCCAACCTCAAAAAGAAGTCCTCAGAAAGTTTCAGAGAGTACGCTATTAAGTGGCGCGAGCAGGCGTCTAGGGTCAAACCTCCGATGGATGAGGTCGAAATGGTCAGTGTTTTTCTGCAAGCACAAGAAGCAGATTACTTTAAAAATATGATGCCCGCCATGGGAAAACCATTTGCAGAAGCAATCAAAATTGGGGAAATGGTTGAGAATGTTAAAGACTGGTCGTATCCTAAGCCAATCAGCCATAAGAGCAATTTCCCAGGCCATCCAAAACGGATCCGGGAGTGCAGCCAATAGAAATAAGAAAGAGGAAGGGGCCATGATGGTTTCCGATGTCAGAAATCCTCGGCAACACTCAGGTCCATTCCACAAAACCTCCCAACACTACTACCCTTACCAAAATGCAGCTTACCCTACATCTCCTTTTCCCTATGAGGTGATGAACGCTCAGCTGCATCTCCAGCCGCAACAACAATACAACCAGAACAGAGCTCCACCCCCAAGAAACAACCATCTTCCCCCATCTCCATACAATCCACGCCCTCCTCAAAACAGCTACCCGTACAGTGCTTACCCCCGTGAGCCACCGAGGAGACTCAATTTCACTCCTATCGGTGAGCCATATTCAAGTTTTTTCCCAAAATTGGTCCAGATGGGTCAGGGCTTCTGCAGCCTGTACCTCCGACCAGACATAACCCAGCATCAGTGTCATATAAACCCGGAACCAATTGTGCCTGCCATTCCGAAGCAGAGGGACACGACACGGAGGATTGCTGGGCTCTCAAACGGGCTGTGGAAAATCTTATAGAGCAAAAGAAGGTAGTGTTAAGGGATGAAGAAGCTCCCAATGTGACTAATATTCCATTGCCCGCCCATAACAATAGGCCTGTTATCGGCATGATCTGCGAGGACCAAGATTTTGATCCAGCTTTGAAAGCTATCATTGCCATCGCAGATGCAGAGAAAAAGCCTAAGGCGGCACCCAAGCCAGCCAAGGGAATAAAAAAGAGTAATCCCGTTCCTCAAGCTACGGGGAAAGTTGAAGCCAAGACAAAGATAGGATCTTCTAAGATGTCGTTCTTTACATCCCCAGGGCACCCAAGAAGGAACAAGGTATGTTGAGCCCGCCTAGAAGGCTACAATTCAACAGAGCCATGACAAACGACCCGACAATGTATGTACCAAAGGGGACATACGTGGCGCGGGGGCAAATAATTTCACCCAGGCTGAATGAGCCCGTGGTTATTAGTCGCGCGCCGCAAGCCCCTGTAAAAAATACTACTGCCGTCCCTTGGAACTACAAAAAAACGGTAGTGACGTACAAAGGGAAGGATATCACAGGAGAAGCAATCGAAGANGCCACAATTGAGGAACTCAGGAAAATTCCTGATCAAGTATCACTCTTATCTTTGTTGATGGGCTCAAGCGAGCATCAGAAAATACTCTTGAAAACGCTAAATGAAGCATATGTACCGGCAGAGACCTCAGTCGAACAATTGGAAAGAATGGCCGAGTGTTTCTTTGCAGTAAACAAAATTTCTTTTAGCCGGGATGATCTACCTCCCGAGGGAGCCGCTCACAACAAAGCCTTACACTTAACAGTTAAAAGTGAGGGATATTATGTGAAGAGAGTTATGCTTGGTGGAGGTTCCGGGGTAGATATTTGCCCTTTATCCACACTACAAGGAATGGGAATCAGCACTGAGAGAATCAGGCCGAATAATGTCTGTGTCTGTGCCTTCGATGGAATCAAAAGGGACACCATCGGCGAAATAGACATAGCTATGACGATCGGCCATGTGGACTTCACTGTAACCTTCCAAATCCTAGATATGGATACCTCATACAATTTCCTGCTAGGAAGACCGTGGATTCATGCCGCTGGAGCAGTACCCTTTACTCTCCATAAAATGGTCAAATTCGAATATGAAAACCAGGAGATAGTGGTCCACGGGGAGGACGATCAGTCAATCTACAGAGACCCCTTGATCCCTTGTCTTGAAGCCAGAGAGGGGAGTGAGCACATTTTCTATCATGCGTTTGAAATTGTGCCTCCCGACCAGCATGAAGAAGGTGCTCCGTGCCCACAACCCTGCCTATCAAATGCGTCAATCATGGTCGCTACCGACATGATTAGACATGGATACAGACCCGGAAAGGGGCTTGGGGTGTCTTTGCAAGGTATCACAGAACCGATCTCTCTACCTGCCACTAAATTCGGCATAGGTTTCCAAGCCTCAGATGAAGATGTGAAGTGGGCAGACGCCCGTAAAAGCAATGGATGGGACCTACCTCAGCCAGTCCCACATATTACTGAGACTTTCATCGAACCGCAATATATCGAAGAAGAAGAAGAGGCCTTTACGGCCAAAGAAATTGCAGGAATCTGCGAGGCCATGAAGCAGATGTTGTATGAAACTAACATGGTCCAGTTGGGAGAAGGCTCAAGCACCGCTGAGGTGCAATACATGGGCCCAAACGCCAAGTTGCATAATTGGAAGGCTACTCCATTCCCCGTCAGGCGGGAGACTCGGTAGTTCAGTTTTGCCATCTTTCCTGCACTATGAGTTATTTCAGGGTGTAACTCAAGTGTTTTTAATTTACTGCCTTTTTGAATTCCAATGTAAACCATCCTATGTCNGAGTCAAGAATCGGAATATGACGAAGAAGAGGCTTTTAGGGAAATAAATCAAGAATTAGAACAATTCGATAATAAGCCTAAGTCGAACTTAAACGAAACAGAACCCGTCAACTTGGGTAATGCAGAAGAGGTTCAAGAAACCATGATAAGCGTCCACACTGATGAAAGAACTAAGGACGCTCTGATTCAACTTCTATTTGAATTCAAAGACGTGTTTGCCTGGTCCTACGACGACATGCCCGGACTAAGTGTAGATTTGGTGGTACACAAATTGCCAACCTACCCCGGTTATCCACCCGTCCAACAAAGCAGAGGAAATTTAAAACAGATATGAGTGACAAAATCAAAGAAGAGGTCACTAAACAATTAAAAGCGGGAGTGATCTGGGTGCTACAATACACTACCTGGCTGGCCAATGTGGTTCCAGTGCCTAAAAAGGACGGAAAAGTCAGAGTATGTGTCGATTACCGAGATTTGAATAAAGCAAGCCCTAAATATAACTTTCCACTACCAAACATACATATCCTGGTTGACAATTATGCCAAACATGAGGTACAGTCTTTCGTGGATTGCTATGATGGATACCACCAGGTATTGATGGATGAAGAGGATGCAGAAAAGACAGCTTTCACTACGCCCTGGGGAACCTATTGTTACTGAGTCATGCCATTCGGTCTAAAGAACGCCGGAGCAACATATATGATGGCCATGACCACCATTTTCCACGACATGATGCATCAGGAGATTGAGGTATACGTGGATGATGTGATTATTAAATCTAGGACGCAAGATGACCATGTCCAACATTTGAGGAAATTCTTCGAACGCCTGCGTAAGTATGATCTGAAACTAAACCCGGCCAAGTGTGCCTTCGGAGTTCCGTCTGGGAAATTACTGGGGTTTATAGTCAGCTGACGGGGCATCGATCTAGACCCGACAAAGATAAAATCTATTCGGGATCTACCACCACCAAGAACCAAGAAGGAGGTCATGAGCTTGTTGGGTAGGTTGAATTACATCAGCAGGTTCATCGCTCAGTTGACATCCACTTGTGAACCTATATTCAAGCTGTTGAAGAAAGATGCAGCCATCAAATGGACAGACGAATGCCAGAACGCTTTCGACAAGATCAAAGAATATATGTCGAACCCGCCAGTGCTAGTCCCACCAGAACCAGGAAGGCCTTTGTTCTTATATCTAACGGTGTTGGAAAATTCCTTCGGGTGTGTTCTCGGGCAACATGATGCAATGGGGAAGAAGGAACAAGCCATATATTACTTGAGCAAGAAGTTCACGAGCTACGAAGCCAAGTATACGCTGTTGGAAAGAACGTGTTGCGCTCTAACTTGGGTCGCTCAGAAACTCCGGCATTATTTATTGGCTTATACCACCTACCTCATCACTAGGTTGGGCCCGTTGAAGTACATATTTCAAAAGCCAATGCCCACCAGGAGATCAGCTAAGTGGCAGATTCTGCTCACCGAATTCGACATAGTCTATGTCACTCGCACGGCAATGAAGGCCCAGGAGTTGGCAGATCACTTGGCAGAAAATCCTGTCGATGACGACTACCAACCCCTAAGCACTTACTTCCCAGACGAAGAGGTAAATTAAGTCGAGATAACTTCTGAGGACGCCAACACTTGGAAAATGTTCTTTGATGGAGCTGTAAATGCAAAAGGTGTTGGGATTGGGGAAATCTTGATTTCACCAACGGGAAAACACTATCCCGCCACGGCCCGCCTTTGATTCTTCTGTACAAACAATACTGTCGAATGTGAAGCTTGTTTAATGGGTATGAACATGGACATCGACATGGATGTAGAAGATTTATTGATCATGGGAGATTTGGATTTGATCATCAAGCAGGCTCAAGGAGAGTGGGAAACTCGGGATGTTAAGCTCCTTCCATACAGACAACATGTAGAAGATCTTAGCAAACGATTCAAATTTGTCGAGTTCAGATATATTCCTCGATGCCACAACGAGTTAGCTGATGCTCTGGCTACCCTAGCTGCAATGCTGCCATATCCGGGTAATGTTCACATCAACCCTTTGGAAATTCAAATCAAGGAAAGGCATGGTTATTGCAACACGGTCGAAGTAGAGTCTGATGTCCAACCATGGTATCACGATATCAAAAGATTCTTGAAAACAAAAGAATATCCAGAGCAGGCCAATGGGGACCAAAAGAGAACCATATTTTTCCCTTAAGTGCTACTTAGGTCTAGTTGATAAATATTTATGTTGTGGATATTTCCTTGATGTTGCCTATTACTGGGCCTTTGTTTAAGCTGAGTTTTATTCCGTGAAGTTAATTGTTTAGGAGAGATTGGTTATAGTTATTTTTCCTTGCCGGGATCGTGTGGTTTCTCTTATTATTCATGTTGTTGATGATGTTTTTTTCCTTGTTGACTCCCTTGCCGGGATGTTATGGTTTCTATTACTGTTTATGTTGTTATGATATTGTTTGTATAGTTGACTCCCTTGCCGGGATGTTGTGATTTATGATTCATATTGTTGATTTTCCTTGCCAAACTGTTGCTTTTGATATTGTTTGGTGAGGAAGAGTGTAAAGCACGAAGGGTAATACCGTGTATTTATTTATTTATTGTGAGGAAGAGTGTAAAGCATGAAGGGTGATGCCGTGTATTTATTTATTTGTTGTGAGGAAGAGTGTAAAGCACGAAGGGTGATGGCGTGCACTTGTCTTTGCATTTTATTCCGTTGTTCTAAATTTGGATATTCCTACTGATCTCTTACTGTATTTATTGGAAAGATTTGATATTCTCTTGTACTGCATGGCAATTTATGAGTTACGGACTGAGTTCGGGTAGATAAATCTTGAGGACATTTTGATCAAGGGATTTTATTGAAAAGTATTATTGAAAAAGTAATGATTTCGAAATGATTATATTTGAATGACTTTTACATCGAAGGTATATTTGAAAAGCACTAGTCTTGCCTAAAATGATATTTGGAAGTTATTTATTGGGAAAGCATCTTTGGGAAGTTTCATATTTTGAAAGAAACTATATTTTACGTAATTCTCTCTATTAAATATACTTATATCTACTTTTGGAGAAAGTATGTTTTCAAAGGAAACTCTTCCATGCTAAAATGATTTTATTTGCAAAGTTTTTCATATGAACTACCGTTTAAAGATTTCCACCAGTTTATGGATTTTAATGGCTAAGGCCCGATATGAACAAACCGACATAGAGTTTAGTTATTGGTGTTCTCTATTGTATTGTGTTCCCTTTCGGTTTGACTTATTTTGCTGTCCATCTTTCTGTGTATTTTGGTGTTGTTTCGTGATTAATTTCTGTAATTTCCTTCCGCTTGATATTGTCATTGTTGTAAATTATTCCGTGAAGTCTTAAATAGATGTAACGTTCGGTCATTTCTATATTCATGTCATTTATTTTGTAGACCAGTGGTGTCTTGACTAGTCCTCGTCACTACTCCACCGATGTTAGTCTTGATACTTACTGGGCACCATTGTGGTGTGCTCATACTACACTTCTGCATATTTTTGTGTGAAGATCTAAATATATACATTGTTAGTAGCTGCGCGGATGATTGCCGAGGAGACTCAAGGCAACCTGTTGCTGCGTTCGCAGGCTTCGAAGTCACCTTCTGTTTCTACTCAACTGTTGTATTTATTTCCAAACAGTTGTATTTAGAAGTTGTAGAATATTCGTAGAGCTTATGACTTGTATTACCGGTTTTGGAAAAAAGTTGTAAATTCTGTCATGATTCTATATCGAGACTATTAGTTTTTCTTTTAATATTGTTATTATTCTGTAAATGCTAGGCTTACCTAGTCCCTACGACTTGGTGCCATCACGATACCCAACGGAGGGAAATTGGGTCGTGACAGTTTTTTCCTAAAAAGAAACCAAATTAAGTAAATTGATTTTTCAAATATTGGAACCAAATCAAACCAATTAAGTCGGTTTTTATCGTTTCGGTTTTTGTCAGTTTTTCATTTTTTCGGTTATTCATCGGTTATTTTCTACACTATCAAACGCATATTTCGGCTACTACATTTTCAACTAACACTATCAAATCGATTGCTCTTTGAGAAATCTATCATTTACCAAGGTATATTGATGATAATTGAATCAAATAGTGATGAATAATTAAATTACTCAATTAAAACTCGATTATTTTTAACATGAAATAAATTCTTGTACTTGACAAAAGAAAACTACTAATCAAACTAGAATATAAAGGCAAAGAATTAGATTATTATAATAGCAAAGAACTAGACTAAAAATATAAATGACTAATATGTACCACAAAATTTTAGAAACTTTATATAAAAATATACATATATATAGGTGTAATAATAAATTTAAATAGCTAATTTTATAATCGGTTTGGTTCGGATTTTTTCGGTTATTTTTTTATGAAAATCAAAACCAAATCAAATTTGATCTGTTTTTAAACTTTAAAACCAAAACCAAATTAAACCTAAAAAGTATCGATTTTTTTTATCGGTTTAGTTCGATTTTAGATTTGGTTCGATTTTTCGGATTTTTATGAACACCTTCTCCTCGGATGAAAGTTTTTACCTTTTCCAATCGTACATTTTCGTTAGACCAAAAAAAAAAAAAGGAAAGGAAAAGTTTCTATTTTGATGGACCTCCTTCTTATTATGCCACTACTAGTACCACTCCACAGAAAGATGGAGTAATTCCTTTCCAAACATCTGGCCTTTGGATTTAGGATCTCACCATCAATTGTCTCTACTACTCCTATTTCATCACGTTAACAGATTCGGAGTATAAGGTTCAAAACACTTAATTGAAAAAAAGAAACTAAAATTTGCATATTTTAAATTATGCGAAAACTACTACTAGTATAAGTTAGCATAGTTAATAATTCATAATAATTGAAAAGAAATTAAGAAATGGGACAAGAAGAAGTGTTACTTCCCTGATTGCACTAATTGTTGTTATCTTCGATTCAAGCTCATTACTCATTCCACTTGGCTCCGAATCTTGAACAAAAACTCAGTTAAAGCTTTGGATATGGTTGATTGACTGACTAGGTTAAGCACTAGTTTGTTTTTGTAAAATTCAAGCTTCAAATTATAAAGGAATTTCATATGATTTATTAAATTTACTTGACTTTAAATTGGCTAATGTGTTCCTCTTTAGTAAAACATCGATCAAATAGACACAATGGTGCGTCTCGTAAAACGCATCCTACTTAGTGTTCTCTTCGAAGTGACCAGTTTTTTTTTTTCATTTTGATTCAAAATAAGTGTCTAGTTATATAATCAAGAAAGAATTCAATTTGTTTTTACAAAATAACCCCTTTGTACATATTCTTAAAAATATTTCTTACTCGTCATATTAAATGTTTAATAAGTGACAGTTTAGTCATAATAAATATTTTTGTATAAAATTTAGTATTTTCTTAATGATCATCAATAAAAAAGAAAGAAATAATAAGGTCCGCCCTCAGTATACTTCAATTATTGCACTGTCCCACACACCTTGTCCTCTTATAGTGTGATTAATTGAAAATGGCCCATTAAGTAGCTCCATTATATTATGGACGCTAAATGATTGATGCTGCCATAAAACTAGCTTACAATATCCACATAAAAGAAGGTTTAGATTAAATTTCCTCAAAATAAAATAGGTTTAAATTAATTTTCCTCAAAGTGAAATTGGAATCTCCTATCATAGATAGAAAACTAGTTAAGCCATTTGATAATGACATTCTAATGACATATCATACGTCATACGTTATTTTAACTTTTCTATAGGAGTTATTAAAAGACATTCAACAAGTGATGGCTAATCGATCAATTTCATAATTGGCTATGCTCTTTTTTCTATTCTTTTTCTTTTCTAATTTTTTAGGGGTGGATGGGCCTATGAATGGTGATAAAAAGGTAAAAGAGATTAAAGAGGGCTTTGATATATTGAAATCATGTACTACATAATATGAAGTTACAATTACCAATCTGTAATTCCAATTCCAAGCAATTATATGTATCGTAATTTAAAAACTTTTGAAACTGTTGTTCTTTATTTCTTTTCCTGGAGCATTATGATTGTCCAGAAACCAAAATGCAGGTGAAACCGTTGGAGTCATTGGAAGGGGCAGAAAAGGTTAAGAATTTGGCGGAACCCCTGGCTTTGGTCAATATGTATAAATTATTGATTTAAAGTTAATATTTTAAAAGGTATTATAGTATGTTTGGTCAAGCTTTTTTTTGCGTCAAAAGTGCTTTTGATTTAAAAAAATCACTTTTGGCTTGAAATTGAGGTGTTTGACCAAACTTTTGGAAGGAAAAAAAGTGTTTTTGAGGAGAGGCAGAAGCGGTTTTGGAGAAGCACTTTTGACAAAAATACACTTAGAAGCAGTTTTCAAAAGTTTGGTCAAACACTAATTACTTATTAAAAGTGTTTTTCAAATTAATTAGTCAAACACAAACTACTTCTTATCAAAAAACACTTTTTTTAAAAGTACTTTTGAGAAAAAACACTTCTTAAAATAAGCTGATTTTAGAAGATTGGCCAAACGGGCTATTAGACTTCAAATTCTGATCAGCCACTATTCATCATCTTCATCCAAACACTGTTCAATTAACAGACCAAAAAAGAGAGAAAAGCACTAAAAATGGGAAACACAGAATTATACTTGGGCTCAGTCACAGCCTGGTTGACTCACTTAGCCTATCTATATACATTCGGCCTGAATCATTGCCCGAGAACAAAAACATTTACACTAGCGTTAAACAACTGTATCAACATCTCCCTCTCACCCTGCCAATAATTATTGAATCGTTCAATTTGAACGGATAGCTAATTAATCATTTGGCTTAGCCGTTGAACCCGGTCTGACTCCACACTGCATCTCTGACTCGGCTCATGTCTCGACCCTTCAGTGTCCTGCCGACGCCTTCAAATACCGAGTTAGTAGTTGATTTTTGGGACCGACCGTACCCGCGAGCCAAGTATTGATGTGGCGGAACCATCTCCAACTCATGATCATCGTCAGAGTCGTGGAATGACTCGACCGAGTCGACCCGATATATCTTGGGCCAATCAGGGACATTCACTGGAGCCGAGGATGCCATGTGGCGCTCACGTGGGGATTGTGCTGCCATGCTGTCTGGTCCACGAAACTGGTGTAGGATCCGAGATGGCACCGTTTTACCTGAATCATCAAACGCCAATGACAAGCCTCCAGCTTCGCGGCGGCTCCTAAAACTACGTAAGCTTCCGTTACTCTCTGCGGTGCCGCGTGAACCCCATTCGCTCCTTGAGCCGTTCACGAAATGATCATCGCCGTTGACCATGTCATCAACCGTTGACCAGACATCATCTTCTCCCAACTCCGAGGTTTCGTTGACTGTTTCGTTTCCATGATTGTAACTATAGCTTCCTAAATACCTTTCACTCATACTGGTGGTCAGTTTTCGACCTTTTGCCATTTTAACGTCACCTCTATATCTAATTACAGATGCTTTACCTTCCGGTAATTGTGAAAAAAATGTGTTATGTATATACAATAGTATATGCTTTCTTTAAATACTTCAGGGTACCGGAATCTTGATTTTCCGGCGACCCCAGAAAAAGATACATAATAAAATAAAAATAATTGTCTCTGTTTATATATATGTAGTGTTATATCTCTCTGAGGGAAAGCAGTAAAGTGTAGACTCAACTTCAAAGGCTGGTGATGTATATATAAGCTGTGATGGCGAGAGGAGAGAAGTTTAATTTGAATTTCATGTGAATTTGGAGTCCAATTTGTCATCATTTCATAAATGTTACTAGGGTTGTATGGCCACATAAAGTATATGGTGAGAATAGAAGACGAGCACGAAACTGTAAAATCAAGTTAAAAAGATAAGGAAAGAAATAAGAAAAGCGAACTTGGCAGAGGTGATTGGAGATGATGGATTTACACGCAAAAAGAAGAGAGATAGCATGACAGGTATCAATTACTCGACGGACACCGTCTTGTCAGATTGGATTAATAATAACATTTGAATTTTATACTCTCTCCTATTCAAAATAAGTGATTTTTTTTTTCATGTTTTCACGCGGATTAAGAAATTCACTTTTTAGCATTAATTAGCAATGAAATTGACCATATTAACTTTTATTATCTCACATAAATACTCTTAACACATACTCCAACACTATTTACTCCATGGACAATGTAGGAAAAAAAATTAATTCATTCTTGAAATCTAAAAAAATCACTTATTTTGGACTACAAGAAAAATGCCAGAAAATCACTTATTTTGGACCGGAGGGAGTATATCCACTAGTATAATAGTTTGATTGTTAGACAACCAACATAATTTAATACTACCTCCGGTCCACAATAAGTGACCAATTTTCCTTTTTTATTTTGTTTCAAAATAAGTGTCCATTTATATATTCAAGAAAGAATTCAATTTGTTTTTACAAAATAACTCTTATTTACATATCCCTAAAAAAAATTCTTACTTCACACATTAAATATTTAATTAAGGGTAGTTTAGTCATACTAAGTATTTTTGTATGGAATTTAGTATTTTCTTAATGGGCGTGCCAAAAGTAAATTGGTCATATTGTGGACCGGAGGGAGTATGCTATAGAAGACTACGTATCTTATCTTTCAGCTTATTGTTTACCCTTAAAATTGGATAACAATTAAATTTATAAGTGGTTCTAAAGATATGTGATTTCACTCGGCACAAATTCATAATTACGAGAATTGATGCTAGAAATTAATTATAAAGGAAAGAAAACCAATATAAAGCGCAGCTTGGCCCTCGAGCTAGACCGCCCTCGAACCGACTGAAAGTATAAGTGAAAAATATGAATTGAATAGCAGAGTAAGAATGCTTAAGGGAGAAAATATGTGTATTGCTTTGTTATGCGTGAATATGATGTTTACAAAATGATTGGAACCTCCCTTTATACAGTAGACGAATCCTACTTATGGTATAATTCTAAATACAGATGGAGATCCCATGATTGGCTAAATAATCGGTCTTGATTTGATACATGCCGAGATTTTTTCCACGATCCTTGCCCGATCACGGATATCTCGGCTTTCCGTTATTCGATTCAACAAGTTTTCCTCGGTCTTGCTCGATGCCTGTCCCATTCAATCTCGATCCCGGCTGGTCTCGTTCTCAATTATTCCTCAAATCATGAGCTTGTCAATGTATCTTCATGTCACTATCCAATATGGCACATGTCCAGGCCTTTGGCCTGTCATCCTGGTCTCGAGTAGCCATACAAAATTGGGCAAGCCCAGTTTTGACCGTATACAGATAGTCCCCTCATTTTTTGGAGAGTAATGACAAGAAACAAATTGAGTCCTCGAACTTCATCTCAGTTCATTATGACGTAAGCATCATGAAATAAGCAGCAACGGTGACCGAAATATCCCGTCGATACAGTTCCCAGGAATTTAATGCGGGTCGGTCATCTGTCGGCCACTACCAGCTTTGATCCGTCGTTGTGAAGCCAGTAAATAGACCCTTCTTCACTCTTTCAAACTTTACTTTCAATCTCCTTCTTCATAGTTCTTTGCCTTCTTCAAAGCTTCCCATCTTAAGGTCTTTGAGTTTCATCGTTTGTTCTTTCCAAAACACTAAATATTACATCTCTATTCTTATTTTCCCACAAAAACTAAATGGCTAAGACGTCAAAAACTGTTCCGCAAAAAGAAACTGCTTCCTCGTCTCGGCCGACCGACGAGAAAACAGCGGCGGAGCCACGCCTTGAGGAGTTCGTTCATGGGGTGTGTGACATTAGTTCTGACTTCAAAGTCGAGAAAACCTCATCAATTCTCGGTCGATGCGAACCGGTATCGAGATATATATGCTCGATACCCAAAAGCCTCCTCGACCAGGTAAAGCAAGATTGTAACTGGGTATACAAGGAGGTGGTGGTGCCGGCACCAGAAGAAGCAATCACCACCCACGTGAAGGGGTTCCTAAGTGTTTACGTTTACCCCTTCACGTTGGATCCCCTCGATCCGGTCATGTTGGACTTGTGCAAGAAATATCAAGTGACCCTCGGCCAAATCTGCCCCTTCTTCTAGAGGATTGTGATACTGCTCCACTTTTTCGTGAGCAAAAGCGATGGGCTTCCTTTCACCCTCGACCATCTCATAAGACTGTATATCCCTCGACTCTATCGAGGTGGGATGAAAAATCTTCAACGCCGGGCCACCAAGGCGCTCTTCTCGAGCATAGACGAAGAAAAAGACTGGAGCTAGATGGCCCAGTTTGTTCGAGTGAAGATCACAGATCTAATCCCAGCTGAGAGTATGCCGTTTTCAGAGAAATGGAATATGAAACGTAAATCTAATTCCATCTTTGATTTTTGCTTTTTGTTTTCACTTTTTCATCATTTCTTATAGGTGTTCTACTTGGTGCAGCCATTGCCTGGATGCCAGGTGCAGTTACCTATCTTGAGAACTGGGTTAGAAGACAAGTATCAAAGTCAACACACGTCGAGCGCGTATGGTGCAATTTGTCAAAGGGCCGGTGGGAGGCCAGTAATCACGGTAAGCCTTCTTCTCGTCTTAATAATTTCGTCGCCATCCAAAAACAATTTGGAGCTTACTTAATTTCTCTTTCTGTAGGTCTCGGGAAGGTTGGACGATGAGGCCCCCATCCGAAGATGAATAAGCCCCACCACTTATATCGAAGCCGGCGAAGGAGAGGAAGAGGAAGAGGGGCAAGAACCCAAAAAGAGAGCGGCTCGCAAACCCAAGTAGAATATTATCCCTCTGACTTTGGAGTCAGTCCAACTGCTAAGGGAGAAAGAAGAAGAAGAAAAAGAAGATGGTTCTAGGCCGGTGCCTGTGCTCGAGCTAACACCGAGGCTCAAAGGGTTACTGAACTGGTGGAAGTTGACGTTGCCTTACCCCGACCCTATGAGATCCAGGGGAAAAAATCGGCCGACGTCCTCGAGCTGGAGAGAGCTGATGGTGCCTCACCTCGGGGTGAGAAGGCCGTTGAGGAGATAGTGGACGCCATAGTAGAAACCGGGCTCGAAGCTCCTTGAGATGGAGGAAATTCCCCAAAGGATCCACTTGGGGTAATAGAAATCGGGGATTCCCCTTCATTCCCTTAATTCTCAGAGTCGATGATACGCGAAGCTCAGGTCGTGGAGACTTGTCACGGGGATGAAGCCCACGGAGAGGAAGATCTTTTCCGTGGTTACTTTGTTGGGTGGAAGAGGTTACTGGTCTGAGTGACTAGGAGGTTCAGAAGAAATCTAAAGCAAGGCTTTCTCGAGTTTTAAACTGACCAACCAGTTTTCGGCCCCTAGTGTTAATCCTGGGTGCAAGCGAACAATCATTATCTCGGTCTCAGAGGATGCCCGGGTTCTTGCTGTCCCCGTAACAGTGGCTAGTCCAAGTTTGGTCACGGATGAAGACCAAGCCCGGATGGACGAGGTGGGTGCACCTTGTCTTTTGAACGAATCCCATTAGGCTCTAAACCTGGTAAGTCCATATATTTTTTTGCCGATGTCATTTTTCATACTTGTACTTTTCTCCCTTTGTATAATTCCTTCTTTCTTATTTTTGTAGGCTTTTGTGCTTCATCACGAGGCTTTCTTCCAATCCCGATGGGAGCTGAACCGGTGTGAAGACGAAATTTGAGGACTCACTGAGGAGAGAGGCCTTCAAGCTTCTTAGTGAGCAGAGAGAAGGGGAAGTAAAGGACTTCGGGGTGAGCTAGAAGCAGCTCTGAAAGAAAAAGTTGATCTGACCAAGCAGGTAAACAGAATCTTTGAAGTTAATGATACTGACTCGGGCGTGGTGGCTAATAGTTTGGTCCCACGGGTCCAGAAAAAGATCGATGTGATCAATAACTACGTGAGGAAGTGGATGTAGTGAAGGCGGAGGCCGAGGCATGGAAGAAGAACATGGATCGCCTCACCTCAAAAAAGGAGGTTTCCCGAGCTCAACTGGCCTCATCTGAAACCCAACTCCGAACCCTGAAAGAGAAAGCCTTGGTGCAAGCCAAGAACATTCAGGAGTTCCAGTCTCGATTGGGATCGGCAACTTCCAATCGAGAGAAACTCACAGAATTTTCAGCGGCTAAATCGGAGGTCGAAGCAGCCAAAGTTGTTGTTGATGCAATTGTGGCCATCTATCGTACCGACG
Source organism: Nicotiana undulata (assembly GCA_005239495.1). NCBI lineage: Eukaryota > Viridiplantae > Streptophyta > Magnoliopsida > Solanales > Solanaceae > Nicotiana > Nicotiana undulata. The sequence goes on along the minus strand of ML241566.1, from coordinate 16,104 downwards.
CCGAAGCTACTTAGGTTCGAGCAAAGGAGGTTGCTAAAGCTGCCCAGGCTCGAGCAAAATGGGTTGACGAGCACACTAAATGCCAATCTCGACGGAGACTCTCGAGGAGATCCAAGCTTGTGGCTTCGATTTTGTAGCCGAGATCGAGAATGCTAAAGAGCTTGAAGCTGAAGCTAAAGTGTTGGCGTTTCCTGATGATGATGATTCTGGGAGCATGAGCGGGTCCGAAAGTTGAAAAGGCCCCGAGGCTGAAGATGATTCTCCTGGAAAAGATTAGGCCTTTTTCCTTTGTGTTTCTGTTAAGGTTGTTTCGGCATTTTGTGGAGAATTCTAATCGGGCCATGCTGCCCTTGTAAATATATTTTGACACATATAAAAGCTTTCTTCCTTTCTACCTTACAAAATTATGAAATTATATTCTAAGGTTCGAGGTTTATATAATTTGGTTGAAATCGAACTAGTATCGCCCTTAGGCTTTACGATCGAGCGAGTGCTTGCTCGAATTCGAAGTAAGATAACCCTTAGGTTTTGTATTTGAACGAGGATGGTCTATCGAACTCAAAGCAAATCCCTTAGGCTTTTGTATATTTTTTCTGTATTAGGCCCATCTGGCCTTTGTAAAAATATTGTTTATGGATTTCTCCCCTTTTCGTCTTGAAAAAGTTTTTATCGTTTGGATTTGCAAAACATGTAATGCCTTAGCATGAAATAAGAAATTGTCCGAGAGTTCGAACAATTTTGTACTCATTAGAGTTTTCGAGGCTTGATATTATCGGAGCCTTTTATGATTT
>ML241566.1:274-15153 GCA_005239495.1 Nicotiana undulata | reverse complement strand
GGGGGGGGGGGGGGGGTAGCCTTTTTAACCCGTTTATGAAAGAATTCGAAGGCCTTTTTCGTTACGGAATTCGGACGTCTCCGAACCGTGTTAATTCTGTCGTAGCCACTTAGTTGGGGCTTTGCCTTTTGGGATTATTCTCCCATTTCACTTAGAGCTTGCCCGAAGTGTCAGTCCCCGAGTGGGGTGGTCATGGCCTATAAAAATCGAGGGTTGCCTAAAAGGTCTTACGATCTCAAAGTTTTACGTTTACTTTTCGGAAGACAGTCCCTGAGCGACGGGGTAAATTAACGAACTCTGGTTATGGTCGGCCCTTAAGTCTGTTTACATAATAGATCGAGAATATGAAATTGTAAAGTAGAGAAATTTTTCTAATGCATGAGATATCGGCAAGGAAAAATACTTCTCTTTATAAATGATTATACATGCATACATGTTCTGTGTCGGGCCTCGAGCAAACTATGCGGGCAGGATTCATTTGACCGTTTGGCCCTTACAAATTTTTCCTATAGAGACCCCGCTGCCATGAAGTAGTTTCCTCGCAACAAAGTTTTCATTCGAGGGCAATGCCCCCCATTATTCGAGTTTGATTGTAAAGAAGCCTCGGATACTGTTGAATTGTTCTAAGTTAGCACGATAAATGGTTGCCTCATTAAAAACCTCGCTGGAAAACCCATTTGGGACAAAACCAGTCTAAGGATAAAGAGTGCAACCCATGCGTTCAAACCTAAGGATTTCCTGTCGAAGAACCCATTGTTGTTTCTGGTTGAACACCTGCAAAAATACAAATGAAAATGGAAGGGGTCGTACCTTAGTAGTAGTATCGTCTCAGCAGCGATACGTTCCAATTGCTCGGTAGTTATTCGCCGTTCATTGTGCCGATCTTGTAGGATCATTTTCAGGTGATCTCGAGAACCCGGTACGGTCCTTCCCAGTTCGGACCCAGTTTTCCTTCATTCGGATTTACGGTGTTGAGGGTGACTTTTCTTAGCACCAAGTACCTGATGTTAAAATGTCGAAGATTGGCTCTTCGATTGTAGTACCTTTCGATTCGCCGTTTTTGTGCGGCCAATTGAACGAGGGCGCCTTCGCGTCTTTCATCTAACAACTCTAGGCTTGTATTCATGGCCTCGTATTTGATTCTTCTGTTGCATATTGGAACCTGATGCTAGGTTCTCAGACCTCGACCGGGATAAGAGCTTCGGCGCCATAGGCTAACAAGAACGATGTTGCTCCTGTATTGGACTTCGACGTTGTGCGGTATGTCCAAAGAACCTCGGGCAGTATCTCTCTCCACTTCCCTTTGGCGTCTCTCAATATCTTATTAAGATTCTATTGATGGTTTTGGTGGTCGATTCGGCTTGTCCGTTCCCACCGAGATGATAAGGTGTCGATAGGATTCTTTTGATTTTGTGATCCTCGAGAAATTTAGTCATTTTGTTGCCGATGAATTATTTTTCATTATCACGTACAATATCGGAGGGCATCCTAAATCGACATATGAAGTGGTCTCAAATGAAGTCTATGACTTCTTTTTCTCTGACTTTCTCGAAAGCCTATGCTTCAACCCACTTAGAAAAATAATCAGTCATAAATAAAATAAACCGAGCTTTACCTGGGGCCGATGGGAGAAGGCCGACGATGTCCCTCCCCCATTTCATGAACGGCCATAGGGATAAGACCGAATGGAGCTGCTCTCTGGGCAGGTGAATCATTGGCGCATACCTTTGGCATTTATCGCATTTTCGAACGAATTCTTTTGAATCATTCTCCATGTCAATTTAATAATATCCTGCTCTGATTACTTTGTGGACAAATGATTCAGCACCGGAATGATTTCCACAAGTGCACTCGTGAACTTCCCGTAGGACGTATTCAGTGTCTCCCAGTCCCAAACATATTGCCAACGGTCCATCGGACATCCTTCTAAACAGCGTTCTGTCTTCGGACAAAGTGAACCATGTTGCCTTTGTACGCAGAGCTCTCGACTCCTTTGGATCTGATGGAAGTTTCCCGTTCTTTAAGTTCTCTATGTACTTGTTTCTCCAATCCTAGGTTAGACTTGTGGAGTTTATCTCGGCGTGAACTTCTTCGTTCACCGATCTCATGAGTTGTATGAAAGTCCCCGAGTTGAGCTCGCCATCTTCGACCGATGATACTAAGTTTGGAAAGAGCGTCGTCCTCGTCGTTTTGTTCTCGGGGTACATGTTGCAAGGTCCATTCCTTGAATCGATGTTGAGTTTACCTGTAGTTTATCCAAGTACCTTTGCATTTGGTCCTCTCGGACTCTGAAAGTTCTGTTAACTTGGTTTACCACAAGGAGGCAATCAAACTTGTCCTCGATGACCTCTGCTCCCAAGCTTTTAGCCAACACGAGACCTGAAAAATAATGGCCTCATACTCATCCTCATTGTTAGTTATTTTCGAAGCCCTGATAGATTGTCTAACTACATTACCCGTGGGTGGTTTAGTATGATACCCAGCCTGAACCCCTCCGCGTTTGAAGCACCGTCCGTAAAGAGGGTCAATACTCTCGAGGACCTACCCATTATATTAACATTTCTCTTTCAACCTTGGGTATGAGGGCCGGCGTGGAGTCGGCCACGAAGTATGCCAAGATTTGAAACTTGATGGTGGTTCGGGGACGATATTTAATACCGTACCCGCTGATTTTTACGGCCCATTTGGCCAATCGACCCGAAAGCTTGGGTTTGTGCAAAATATTTCGAAGTGGATAAGTTGTTCGAACACATATCATATGACATTAAAAATATGGCTTCAATTTCCTAGAGGCATTTATTAAAGCAAGCCCTAATTTTTCTAAGTGTGGATATCTTGTTTCGGCCTCACCTAAGGCCCGACTAACATAATAGACAAGGAATTGCGTACCTTGTTATTCTCGGACTAGAACTCCACTTACCGCTATTTCTGAGATTGTCAGGTACAAGTAAAGTTCTCGTCCGCTTTCGGGGTGTGAAGCAGCAATGGGCTCAATAAATACCGCTTTTGTTCCTCCAAGGCTTGTTGGCATTCTGGAGTCCATGTAAAGCTACTATTCTTTTTGAGCAGTGAGAAGAATCGGTGGCTCCTATCTGAGGATCTCGAAATGAATCTCCCTAGGGCGGCTATGCGCCCCGTTAGCCTCTGTACGACCTTTACATTATCTACAACTGTGATATCCTCGATAGCTTTGATTTTATTGGGGTTGATCTTGATCCCCCGATTGGACACCATGAAGCCAAGAAACTTGCCCGAGCCAATACGGAAACGCACACTTTTCTGGGTTGAGCTTCATATTGTACTTCCTCAGTATATCGAAAGTCTCCTACAAATGCTTTAAATGGTCCTCTACTCACAGGGACTTAACTAACATGTCATTAATATAAATTTCCATTGATTATCCCATTTGTTCTTCAACTGGGTTTATTAGGCGTTGATAAGTTGCACCATCATTTTTTAGTCTGAATTGCATTACATTATAAAAGTAGGTGCCATACTTAGTGATAAACGAGGTCTTTTCCTGGTCCTCCGGGTTCATCTGTATTTGGTTGTACCTAGAGTAGGCATCGATAAAACTGAGAATCTCATGTACGATCATGGCATCGATCATACGGTCAATACTCGGCAAAGGAAAGGAATCCTTAGGGCATACTTGCTTCAAGTCTTTATAATCTACGCACATTCAAAGTTTATTTCCCTTATTAGGGACTACCCCTACGTTTTCTAAGCATTCAGGATATTTTACTTCCCGAATGGATCCTACTTTGATAAGTTCGGTTACCTCGTCCTGGATGAATGTATGCTTAACCTCGGACTGAGGCCTTCTTTTTTGCTTCACCGGATGGAACTTTGGGTCTAGGCTTTTATGGGTAGTGATTTCCGGTGGGATCCCTGTCATATCGAGATGGGACCAAGCAAAGCAATCTTTGTTATCTAAAAAGAATTGAATAAGTTTTTTCCTGAGCTTGGGGGTTAACCCCGTGCCCAAGTATACCTTTCGTTTGGGAAGATACTCTATCAGTATGACTTGTTCTAGCTCTTCGACCGTTGAATTGGTGGCGTCTGAGTCATCAAGAATTATGAAGGACCGAGGGATCCAATAATCATCTTCCTCGTCGGTCCCCTGCTTATTGGGTCGAGCCTTGTGTCTGTGGTTGCTATTTGGTTTCCCGTTTTCCCTTTGAATCCGATCCCTTTGCTGATGAGAGTGCTGATAACGGTATCACTTCGTCGACTACAAACATCTCCTTGGAGGTAGGTTGCTCCCCCTACACCATTTTGACGCCCTCTAGTGTCGAGAACTTCATAACTTGGTGAAGGGTCAAGGGTATGTCCCTTATGTTATGGATCCAAGGCCTTCCGAGCAGGGTGGTATACCTCATGTCACCCTCGATCACATGGAACTTTGTTTCTTGGATGGTCCCGTCCATGTTCACTGGGAAAGTAATCTCACCTTTGGTGGTCTCGATTGCCAGTTGAAGCCGTTAAAAACTCGGGTTGCAGGCACAATTTGATCATGTAGGCTGAGCTGTTCTACGAACCTCGATCGAATGATGTTGGCCGAGGTACCTGGATCAGTCAAAAACGTTTAACTTGAATTTTATTCATAAGAACAAATATTACCAGTGCATGGTTGTGAGGTTGTAAGATCCCCTCTGCATCCTCGTTATTGAAGGACAAGGTCCCTTCCGGTCGAGTCCGATTTTCCCTCCTGATCGACACCTTGGTGCGTTTGAATACGGGCCCCACAGGAATATCAACCCCTCCAACAATCATGTGGATCACGTGATGAGGTTCTTCTTGCTCATTTTGTCTGTTCGAATCTCTGTTCTTGAAGTGGTTCTTAGACCGGTCACTTAGGAATTCTCGAAGATGCCCTTCGTTGAACAAATGAGCTACCTCCTCCCTCAGCTGTCTGCAATCTTCTATTGTATGGCCATAGGTGCCATGATACTTTCACATTTGATTAAGATATCTCTGGGCTGGATCAGTCTTTAGAGTTCGGGGCCACCTGGTGCCATTGATGCGCCCGATGGTTGATACAATAATTGATGCATCAATGTTGAAATTGTATCCCGACAGTCAAGTTGCTTCTTTGGGCTCAACATTCCTGTCGATACCACTCTTACTCATGAGCCCCGAGAGCTCTGTCCTCGATCATTTCTTCTATCACTTCGAACGGGGTTACGTCCAGGTTCATCGTGGCTCCCAGTCAATATCTCTTTTAACTCTATCGACGGGACTTTTTTGATAAACGTACCCGGAAGGAGCCCCTAACTGGTCATCCTCGACCCTAATATTTGACTAGTATTGATTATGCACATCGGCTCAAGTTACAGCTGGATATTCAATCAATTTCTACTTTAGATGTTGTGAGGCTATCGAACTTCGTATGTTTAGGACTTGAGTGAAAGCCTGAACGTCCCAATCATCTGCGATCGGAAACAGATCCATACGTTCCATTTAGAACCGAGATACGAACTCGCTGAGCATCTCGTTGTCTTTCTGTTTCACTTTGAAGAGGTCCGACTTTCTAGTCTCGACCTTTATGGCTCCAGTGTGTGCTTTGATGAAGGAATCTGTGAGCATGGAAAAAGAATTAATGGAGTTAGGCAACAAATTGTGGTACCATATCATCGCCCACTTTGACAATGTTTCTCTGAATTTCTTCAGCAGTACAGACTCAATCTCATCATCCTCTAGATCGCTCTCATTTAATGCACATGTGTAAGAGGTGACATGCTTGTTGGGGTCGGTAGTTACATTATACTTAGGAATTTTTGTCATGCGGAATTTCTTCGCAATGGGCTTAGGAGCCGCGCTCGGGGGGAAGGGTTTTTGCACGAAATTCTTTGAATCCAAACTTTCAAAATCGGTGGTGCCCCCAGAATATGATCAACTCTGGAGTTATATGTTTCCACTTTTTTGTCATTCCCTTCAATCTTCTTCTCCCCTGATTCAATTCGCTTTGTCAGCTCCTCGATCATTTTCATGATAGCGGGGTCGGTCCCCGATTCATTCACATTTGACCTCCCCGACACTGGTTCGGCCCTTCGAACAACTTCCTTTGATGGCTCGTGTTCGACCTTACTCGATGCATGGTTCTGATTTTGGAGTTGTGTTATTGCATCTTGTTGAGCCCGCAACATGTTGAATATTATTTGGAGGATGATCCCGCCTTCTTCGCCGCCTTGTGTGTTCTGACAGGTTGATCGAACGTCTCTGTGAATGCTATTTTTGGGTCGATGCACAGATTTTCATTCAGGGCGACATGGGAATTGGCGTCGATGAGGTCTGCACATGGTACTCCATCGAGGTCAATCAGATGCACTTCGTTCCCTGGGGCAGCTATGTTATTGTTTTCTCCATGAAAACCAAGGTCATCATCGATGTATGTAGGTACTGCCTAAGAATTTGACATGCTGATCCTGGATTAAAAAACACTTACAAGAACAAGTGTAAGCAGTGTGTGTTATCAAAATTAGTGGCGGGCAATCACTATTGTCTTTATCCCCACGGTGAGCGCCAAACTGTTCGCCCTTAAAATCGGATAGCTATTAAATTTATAAGTGGTTTTAAGGATATGTGATTTTACTTGGCACAAATTGATAAATATGAGAATTGATGCTAGAAATTAACTGTAAAGTAAAACAAACCAATATAAAGTGCAGCTTGACCCTCGAGCTAGATAGCCCTCGAACCGACTAAGAGTATAATTGAAAAGTATGAGCTAAACAACAGAGTAAGAATGCATAAGAGAGAAAATGTGTGTATTGCTTTGTTATGCGTGAATATGATGATTACAAAATGATTGAAACCCCTCTTTATATAGTAGAGGAATCCTAGTTATGGTATAATTCTGAATACAGAAGGAGATCCTAAAATTGGCTAAATAACTGATCTTGATTTAATACGTGCCGAGATTTCCGCCACGATCCTTGCCGGATCACGAATATCTCGGTTTTTCGTTATCCGACTCAACAGGTTTTCCTCGGTCTCGCTCGATGCCTATCCCATTCGGTCTCGATCTCGGCTGGTCTCGATCTCAATTGGTCCTCGAATCACGAGCTTGGCAATGTATCTTCATGTCACGATCCGATATGGCACGAGATCGAACCTTGGCCTGCCATCCTTGTCTCGATTAGCCATACAAAATCCGGTGCGCCCGGTTTTGACCGTATATGCACTTATTAATTTTATTAATTAAAGATAGTTAGCCGTTTGATAACATAACATTCATCTATGTCTTCGATTTTTAAAGTTGAATTTTACTATTAGAGGACTTAAATAAGGCATTAGCAAATACGAATATATTTTAATGCACGTTAGATTGAGTGATATATTAAACCTGTTAACAATATTACTTCTACATGTACAGGTTCAGCTTTAAAAATTTTACTAGCAAATTTCTATGTATTAGGTAGGAAAATTCTAAAAGGCTCCATCAATGTTCCCCTACTTTACCAATTAACACACCTACATATAATTTTCATTACGCTCATCTCCAGTTTAATCTTTTGTTTCATTTAGTAAATTTTCTCACATGTACAAATTCTTTTACACCTATTTGCAATGTTAAATCTTAATCAATATTTTCACGTGTGATCTGAGAAGAGACAGTTCTATCATAGAGGTTCTATGATTACAATGCTTTTAAGAAACTCACCTTTTCAATTATTGACTCAATAAATTAGACAATTAACCGATATACCTACTAACGTGATTAGTATTGTTATTTATGAAAATTAGAAAGATAATCTACTACTCATTTGTTTCAATTATCTTGTGAGACATTACAACGTTTTTGTTGGCTAGCAGCTAAGTAACAAGCTGATAGTCAAATGTAGTTAAGCTTAAGTGTCATGTTAACTAGAGTTAAAAGGTTGTGAGTTAGTTAAAGTCGGTTAGGAGCATAATTAGTTAGGTTGTTAAATACTGTAGCTTCTTGTACAAAACTATACATTCCTTCTTCTTCTAACAGAAATAGAAGTAAGTTCTCTTCTTCTCTCATTTCTTCTCAGAATCTTCTTCTTCAAAAATAGCTTCAATTTGATCTTGCATGGCTACTATCATGGTATTAGAGCCATCGACGTAGATCTAAATGAGCTAGCAAACTGATTTCTTTGTCTAGCAGGTTGCTTCAATTCTGCAATTTGAGGTGGAGAATTGTCTCAAAGTAACTCGCAATCGAAGCTCGGGTTTGCGAATCGTGTTCTTCAAAGCTAATTTACAGGTAACAATGGCTATTGAAGATTATCAAGTCAACGATACTACTCCTACTCATACTGTCACTTGCACGATCTCAGCAAATTGCAATTTCGGGGCCAGCTCCTCATTTCCTACCATTGATCACAATCACCCTTTGTACCTACAGCCAACCGACACAACAGGTAGCTCTCTGATCTCTCTTCAGCTTACTGGATATGATAACTACGCTTTGTGGAGTCGCGCAATGAGAATTGGCTTGTTAGGTAAAAGTAAATTAGGATTTGTTGATGGTAGGTTTCCTAAATCTAGGTTTGAACCTGAACTCCATGATCTATGGGAGAAAGTGAATGTTATTGTATTGTCATGGATAATGAATGATGTGAGGCCGGGCTTATTGAGTGGTGTCTTATATGCTTCTAGTCCTCATGAGGTTTGGGAAGATTTAAAGGAAAGATTTGATAAGGTTAATGGCTCCAGAATTCTGTACCTACACAGGGAAGTTCACACCTTGACTCAGGGAGTTATGACTGTAACTGATTACTTCTCCAAACTAAGAGAACTTTGGGACGAGTTTGATGCCCTTATGCCGTGTCCTGGGTGTCCTTGTCCTGAGTCAAATAAGTATGCTCAACATTTTGAATATCAAAGACTCATTCAGTTTCTTACTGGATTAAATGAGTCATATTCACAGTCAAGGAGCCAGATTATGATGATGTCCCCCTTGCCCAGTATAAACATGGCATACTCTATGCTAGTTGATCAGGAAAGTCAAAGAAACCTTGATATTATGACACAAGTAGCTCAAGTTTCTGAAGCTTGGAGAATGTAGCTATGTATAGTAACAAAAGCACAAATAATACTTGAAACTACAAACCAAAGAGGAGTCAAGTTCAATGTGAATATTGCCACTATAAGGGATATAGCAAGGGAAAATTGTATAAGCTAGTTGGATACCCTCCTGACTTCAAGTCAAAGAAGAGAGGTATCAATATTGGACAATATGCAAACCAAGTGTGTGGTACAGAAGCGAACTATACAGAAAAACATGTTATGGGAAGTAATGTAGCTCTAATGTGGTACAACAAAGCAGAGGTGGAACTTATTCTAATGCAGGTGTTCCACAACCAGTTAATCAACCTGCCTTTTTTCAGCAATTGCCACTTTCTGCTCCTATTTTCACTCTTGAACAATATCAACACATAGTTCATCTACTATCCAAAGGAAGCACAAAAGGATCAGACTCATCAAGCAAGTCAGCTGTTGCAGGTATCCTAAACAAAGTGAATGCATTATGTCTCATTGTGTTAATGATAAGTCGATTGTTGACACTGGGGCATCATATCATATGACTTCAAGTCTAGACATATTACCCAATCGTAGATCACTTTCAAATGCAGAAGAAAATAAAGTACAATTACCTACTAGTGGTGTGGCATCAATGTCACACACATGAAATGTTTCTGTATTAAGCAATCAAGAATCTCTAATGTCCTGTATATTCCTAATTTTAAGTTCAACCTGCTCTCAATTTCAAAACTTACCAAGGAACTAAAATGCATGGTTGGCTTCTTACCTAACTTCTACATTTTTCAAGACCTCTTCAGTGGTCAGGTGAAGGGGATTGGTAGAGAGGAACATGGTTTGTACATACTGTTTGGGAGTACTTCTATATCAACCTCATCTCAGTCAACTGATAAGTATGCCAACACAGCAAATGATGTGCCTACCTCTTCAACAAGCGATGCTTCTACTCTGTTATCAACTCCTAGTACTTCTTCTAGTGTGTCTGTCTTTAGTACTTGCACTTTATGGCATAAGAGATTAGGACATGCCCCTATAGACATAATAAAGAAGATATAAGTATTGAATAAGTTGACAATAGGAGGTTGCAATCAGCCCTGCACTGTAATGTCTTGTTGCTAAGCAAAGTAAGATGCCTTTCTAGTTAAGTAATACTACAACTAAGTCTGTTTTCGAACTAGTGCGCTGTGATATTTGGGGACCCTATAGAGTACCTACACATGATGGTAAAAGGTCCTTTGTAACCATAGTTGATGATTTCAACAAATTTACTTGGGTTTTCCTCTTGAGTTGTAAGTCAGAAGCAATTGTAGTTCTAAGATATTTTCTTACTCAAGCAACTAATGTGTTCTCTACTACAATTAAAATCCTAAGAACTGATAATGGACGTGAAATTTTCAGTATTGAGTTCAAGTAGTTGTTGTCTAGTTTTGGCATTATACATCAAAGTACATGTGTTTACACACCCCAACATAATGGGGTGGCAGAAAGGAAACATAGAACTATTCTGGTAATGGCCAGATCTCTCAGATAACAAGAAACTATGCCTCTAAGATTTTGAGAAGAATGTGTTACTACAACAGTATATCTACTAAATAGGTTACCATATAAGGTAATTGGTTATAAGTCACCTTTGAGAAGTTGTATCTGCATCCACCTTCTTTGTCTCATCTCAAGGTATTTTGCTTCTTGTGCTATTCTTCAGCTCCTAAAGTGTTAGACAAATTCTCACCTAAAGCAGTGCTTGTTGTGCTCTTAGGCTACTCTCCTCTACTCAAAAGGGTTATATACTGTATAATTTTCATGCCAAGAACTTTATGGTTAATAGAAATGTTGTGTTTCATGAAATTGTATTTCGTTTAAAGCATGTTAAAGCTTCATGTACTATGATTTTCCATGTCTTGGATTTGTTATCTCCTGAGTTGGATTCTAAAACTCCCATCTCCTCTTCAACACCTACAATAGAAGAGTCAACTGAGTCTGCTGCAGACCATATGGCATCAGAATTACCTGCAGAAGCTCCTTCTTTTCTTCCTAAACCTATTACTCCTATTATTGCAAACAATCAAGATAATACCTGTGATGAAACATCTGCAAGTCAATCTCACCCTACTGAGCCTCTTGAAGGGTGCAGAAGATCCTCTAGATCCAGGAAGCCACCTATGTGGTTGCAGGACTATGTCACTCTATCCAAAGGCTCAAAATGTTATTATCCCATCTCCTCATAATCATACCCGGAGCATTGTGGACCTTCCACCTGGGAAGACACCTATTGGCTGTAAGTAGGTGTATAAAATCAAATATAAAGCATCTGGGGAGGTAGAAAGATTCAAAGCTAGGCTAGTTGCTAAGGGGTACAGTCAAAAGAAGGTTTAGATTATGGTGAAACCTTTTTCCCATGTGACTAAGATAGTTACTGTCAGATCAATTATTGCATTGGCTGCTTCTAAACATTTTGATCTTTCAGATGGATGTTCATAATGCTTTCCTTAATGGAGATCTTGTTGAAGAAGTCTATATGCATCTACCCGAGGGGTTTGCTAGACATGGGGAGACTCACAAGAAGGTCTGCAAACTCCATAAGTCTCTCTATGGACTTAAACAGGCTCCAAGGCAATGGAATATGAAATTGACTGAAGCTCTACTTCATACAGGCTTTCAGCAAGTCATTATGACTACTCTCGTGTTCATAAAGAAAGTTGGGAGTGAAATTGTGGTCATACCGGTGTATGTAGATGACCTCTTGATTACTGGGAACAATCAACGATTGTTGGGAGATACCAGAACAATCTCAAGAAAAGGTTCAAGATGAAGGATTTAGGAGAGCTGAAATTCTTCCCAGGCATTGAGTTTGCAAGGTCTAAACAAGGAATTCTCACGTGTCAAAGGAAATATGCACTAGAGTTAATTTTGAGTCAGTTCTAAGTGGTGCAAAGCCAACTGGAACACCATTAGAGTTGAACCTGAAGTTAACATCCACAAAATTTGACAGCTGCTTCAATACCAATAGTACTAACTCAGATGAAGCTCTCAATAACCCTGGTGCTTATTAAAGGTTGGTACGAAGGCTGTTATATCTCATTATCACCAGGCCAGACATTGCCTTTATGGTTCAGGTCCTTAGTCAGTTCATGCACTGTCCAAAGCTCTCTCATATGGAAGCAACACTGAGAGTGGTATGGTATATAAAGAAGGCACCAGGTCTGGGACTACTCATGCCTGCAAAATCATCAAGTAAGTTGACTGCTTACTGTGACTCAGACTGGGGGGCATGCATACAGACAAAGAGACTAGTTACAGGGTATTTAATCAAGTTTGCAATGCATTGATATCATGAAAGTCTTAGAAGCAAAGTACTGTCTCCAGAAGTTCAGTAGAAGTAGAGTTTAGAAGTTTGCATCATGTGCATCAGAAGTTATATGGTTAACATGGTTGTTTAGTGAACTAGGTGTCAAGACTGAGCTGCCAATAACTCTGATGTGTGATAGCAAAACAGCAATCCAAATAGCTGCTAATCCAATATTTCATGAAAGAATAAAACACATTGATATAGACTGTCATTTGTGAGAGAGAAAACTTAGTCAGGGACTGCTGAAAACTGAGTTTGTAAACACAGAAGATCAACTAGCAGACTTGCTCACAAAGGGACTGGGAAAAACTCAACATGAATACTTGGTGAACAAAATTGGACTGAGGAACTTGTTTGGATCATTAGCTTGAGGGTAAGTGTTGGCTAGCAGCTGAGTAACAAGTTGATAGTTAACTGTGGTTAAGCTTAAGTGTAATGTTAACTAGAGTTAAGAAGGTTGTGAGTTAGTTGAAGTCTGTTAGAAGCATAATTAGTTAGATTGTTAAATACTGTAGCTTCTTGTACAGAACTATTCATTCCTTCTTCTTCTAATAGAAATAGAAGTCGGTTCACTTCTTCTCTCATTTCTTCTCAGAATCTTCTTCTTCACAAATAGCTTCAACTTGATCTTGCATGACTATTATCACTTTTACTGCAATATTTCGTAAATTATACTGTTCAACAGGAAACTTAAAAGTAACACGAATCTTATATAATTATTTATAAATGAAAGCATACGCTGAACCTCAAAGATTTGGATAAAAGAGCCATGCAAGGCATGCGATCTTTTTCTGTCCATATAACATTCTATATTTTCATACATTTTTCTTTAAGAACGTTAAGGTTTCATGTGTACATTTGAAAGCATTAGTCTGATGGTGACATTTCATGTATTCAATGGAAATAAAAGCTTAAAAATCTTAGAGCGAGTAAATAGAGTTAGGCTTAAGTTCTATTGCCCTATTCTTGCGGGTCAATATCTACGTCATTTTGCATATAAAATTGTACTTTATTTAATATTAAGGAACTGTAGAATGTGATGTAATAAGTAATATATTGTACTTTTTTTTTTGCTTATGTCACTTTGTACTTGACATTGATCCAAAATTGTAAATCAAGCTGACTGAGACTTGAATAAAAAAAATTTCTAATGAAGTCCACAAGTTGCTAAAGTGAAGCACCATATTCACAAATCCATGATATATATAGTGTTTACTCAAATTAAAGTTTAAAAGCGCATATCGTGTAGAAATATTTTTTATTGTTCCGGAAGAAGCTCTTACGAATGCTTGAACTATCTCCAATTGCACTATCAGGACTTCAATTCTTGTTCCACATGAATTTAAGTCCTCACTACAATGACCACAAGGTATCCGTAAAAATTGGGACTCTCTGATTCACCCCAAAAATTATGAAAATAGTCTAAAATTATACTCCCTCCGTTCCAATTTATGTGAACCTGTGTTTAAGAAAAAAAATGAAAACTTTTGGAATTTGTTGTCCTAAACAAGTCCAAAAGAACCTAGAGTATTTGTGTGGTCATAAAAGCTTCTCATTAAGGGTAGAATTGTAAGTTTAAGCTAATTTGCTTCGAAATTTAGAAAGGGTCATTTTTTTTAGAACGGATAAAAAAGGAAATATGTTCACATAAACTAGAACGGAGGGAGTATATATTAATAGTGTAAAACTTTTAATAGTAATTTGTTTAACTATAATTAGTAATTGATCATAATAAACGATCAGTAACTTACTTACAACTATATGTGTTAAATTCTATTGATAATATCATAGAAATTCTTTGCACCGTGGAAATATAGTATTTGTCAAGAACGTTAACAAAGTAAAGATTGAACCCTCACCCTCATGAATGGACGGTAGAGAAGGGTTTGGAGGGGACGACATGGAACCCACGACGTGTCTTTTGTGAAGTGGTAAACCATCATCAACGTCATTCATGATTCAACATCAAATCACTACTAAAAATTCGGGGAAAAACGACCACCAAAAGCGATCAAAGTTAGTCCCTAAACTGTGAAAAGCGACTAAAATGCGTCCAAACAGGCTTGGTCGCTATTTTGTCGGTCCCTTTAACATAGAGACCAAAGTTGGTCGCTAATTAGTGACCAACTTTGGTCTCTATGTTAAATTGTTCAAATATTCCGGGTATCAAAAAAAGAGACCAACTTTGGTCGCTTTATTATTTTAATAATATAAATTTAGCGACCAAAGTTGGTCGCTTTTTTATTAATTTATTTAATTTGTTTTAAACCAAAGCGACCACAATTGGTCGCTAAAGTCCAGGAAAAATATATTTTTTAATAACATAGCGACCAAGGTTGGTCGCTACTCTGAAAATCTGGGTTAATTAGCGACCACCTTTGGTCGCTATTATGGAAATCTGGGTTCAGTAGCGACCAACTTTGGTCGCTTTTCTGGGTTTTATTTTGGCAGAAACTGCCTATTTTGGCAGCCACACCACCTGCCAGCATACCAAATCCTATTACAACAACAACAACAACAA